>JAUJYS010000147.1:0-29829 GCA_033995665.1 Melogona broelemanni | reverse complement strand
AGGCTAACGAATAAACGAAAGCCTGCGCCGGGAATCGAACCCGGGACCGTAGGCTTCGTAGGATGCCATCGGTTCGTGCGCTTCCCAGCAGCGGTATTACAGGAACGCGCCACCGCTCCCAGCTACATTGGAAGTTCGGTTTATTTGGCATATTTTGGTTGGTGTTTTGTTTCCGAAGGAAACCCAGCCAACCTATTGAAAATTCTTAATTTTTTGTCTTATTAAAACGTGCTTTTATTTTATTTTTCAGGCGGAACACGTCAACATGCGGACTTACTATTTCGCCACGGAGACTAAGGTGGAGATGCACCAGTGGATGAACGCCATGTCGCTTGCCTCCATCTTGCAGAATACGGGAGGCGGAAGGTAACAACATTTTTCTATTTTTTTTATTTTACTATCAACCAGACATTGTTTGTGATTGTCAAAAATATTGGGGTATAGATAAATCGCCTGTAGAGCTATTCACTGCAGTTTAAAAAATATTCCATAAAGTGATTTCTTCGTCACTGCAGTTTTAATTTTTTTATATCCAGTAAGTTATATTCTAAGTGAGCAATTTTCTGCCACTACTGTTTAAAAAATTATTCCAGAAATGTTTTTCTAAACAAACAATTTCCTTGTTCGAACTAAGAATAAGACTAATAGCCGAACAATGAATCGCAATCAATCAATCCACTAATTTTTGTTTTTGTCCCTCCACCCAATCACCTCAGCCGCAGCCACCTGGACTCGCCGGAACAACACGTCCCCGAGACCCACGCCGCCGTCTCCGCCATGCGCGGCGGCGGCAACGGCCACGAGGACGAGGATTCCGGCTTCACCTCCTACCACTCCCGCCGCCCGCCCGGCTCCTCCCCCCAGCAGGACGCCAACTCCACTCTCACCGGCAGCTACACCTCCAACGAGGCCTACCGCCCACTCCCCTCCGACCGCTCGCAACGGGACAGCATCAGTGAGCACTCCTACCCGGAAGGCAACGGTGGCTCTAACCCCAACAATAACAATGGCGGCTACCTCAATAGCGCTGATAAGTACCAGGGGTCCAATTACGCTTACCAGCCCTCCACCCCTCTGGCACAATTACACGGTGGTAACGGTGGTCCCGGTACACCTAGTGGTAACAATAAGCAGCATCATCTTTACGCTAATGCTCCACCCAAACCTAAACGACTGGGCGGTCCGGGTGAGTCTATCTACGGCGTAGTGGCAACCAGAGGCGGCAATGAGGAACCGATGACTCCCACGCACTATGCGGACTATCTAGAACAGGAACGGTTACTGGGACGTCTGTCAGCCGGTTCCAAACCGCGTCGCGCGGACGAGTACCGTGGACCGGTAACGTCACAACGTCGTACACCTGATCCCTACGCCCGTACCGCGCAGGTCTTACCGGCCGGGTACGAAGGTTCAACTCCTACGGGTGGTCGACCCGCCCAGTATTCGGACGAGTACGCGGCCACCATCGCCGCAGTGGCCGGACAGATGCAGGCGGCGCAGAGCCACGAGGAGTACCTGATCGCCAGACGTCAGGTCACCATTTACCCGGTGGTGCGTTCCCAGAAGGCGGCGTTGCTGGCGGCCGCCGCGGCCGGTGGACGTCCACGTCCCGGCTCGACCGACATGCTGGACACGTACGAGGCCTACGATGATGATAACGTGGCCAGACACCGCGAGCTGCTCCAGCGCCGCCCACGACCGGCGGAGGTGCTGGCCATCCAGCAGCAACAGCCTCCCCGGCCCAAATCCAGCGTGGAGCAGCGGTACGGCCAGGCCCACCTGCTCGAGTACGACGCCGGTGAGGTAGATCTGGACGAAGCACCGCCCGTGCGTCGCTCCCTCGGATACCATCCCCAGGTGACCAACCGCGAGATCCGTAAACTGCAGGACCAGTCCGCCGGTGAGTCGCCCCGACGCGATCCGGCCGGCGCCGCCAACCACAACATGTCGTTTGATAGCTATCTAGTGCGGGACGCCTCCTACGGATCCCTCTACGGCACCCCTACCACCGTACCGCCCTACCACCCGCCGCCGGACGGCCAACAGTACCGCGTCCCCGTCAACCAGCAGCAGCAGCAGCAGCATCGCCGCCCTGAGCGACTGCCACCACCCAGTAACTCAGCATCTAGCAGCTCCCTCAACGCTATGGTGGCCAGACACTCTATCCACGGTGGCACTCTCACCCCTAACCGGATGGTCGAGTCCGGCAGCTGCACTCTCCCGCGTGACCGTAGCTTCCTACGCAGCGCCAGCGCCCGGCTCCCTTCGGCCACCTCCATGACCCAGGTGGCTCAGCACCAGCAGCAGCAGCGGTTCAGCGATGGCGGTGACGACGTCCGGCTGAAGACGCAGCAGCGGGAGGAGTCGATGAAACGGTTGTTGGAGTGGAAGCAGCGGATGTTGCAGTCGCCGTTGAGCAAGAAGTACGCGTCGTTGCCGTCTGCGGCGACAGCTGCCGCGGCGGCCGGCGAATTGACCCGATCCCAGTCTCCGTCTCCCGGGAAGAAGTATGTCGGTGGTGGTGGTAACGGTGTTGTGGTGGTCGAAAGGCCGAGCAGTCGGTCCCAGTCGCCCTTGGTCTCCGTGCCAGGGTTCCACACCAATCACGCGCAGCAGAGGGGTGGGACGCTGCCCGCGCAGAGTGGTGGTGGATACGGGGGCAGCGGGGGACACAGGCAGCCTACCGCGGACGACTACAGGCAACAGGTAAGGAGAGTCGAAATGTCCAGTGTCAATTTTTGAGTAATGTCCAGTGTTGGGTAGGAACGGAACGGAAAAGTTCCGTTCTTGGGAACTGGTTCCTTTTTTTAGGAACTTGGGAACGCCTAGGTTTCTTTTATTTTTGTGAAACTGGAACTGGTTTCTTTTGCCAAACTCTCAATTTTCTACGAAATAAAATTTCTAAAGTATCTGTCAGCGGAATAATTTTGCAGGATCAAACAAAAATTGCTAAATTTTTATTTGTTGAAAAATGCCCGCAAATCTAAATTTTTCCAGTAGATTATTTCTCGCAATTGTTTTTAAGTCAATTAGTTCCCGTAAAATATTTTTTAATTCGTGGAACGGAAAAGGTTTATTTGAAAAAGAACTTGGGAACGGATGGGTTTTTTTTACTTTTGAGGAACTGTAACAGTAACTGGTTCCTTTTTCATCAGAGAAAAGGATAAGTTTTTTTTATTTGTGGTAGTGACCATCGGCGCATTTATTTTATCTAATATTATTTTTTTTCTGCCAGATGGCGACAGAGTTGGTGGGCTACGAGTCCGCTTCGCTGCGTGGCAGCAAGCCATCGACGCCTACCGCGCGGCCCTCCGATCACGGGGGCCGCCGCGAGTACGAGTCGTCCATGTGGCCCGAGTACGAGTCGGCTCCGACGCCGACGCGACAGACGGACATTCGGGAGTCGGCTGCCGAAGTGGCCAACAAGCTCCAGCTGGAGGCCGCCAATGCCAAGACGTCCAGGAACACATCGCCGTCGCCGGCTCGCACACAGCAAGGTCACACAATTATCTTTAGCCCTTCATTATCAATTAAAAAAAAAGGATGAATGCCTGTAGGGGCATATTAAATTAGTTATTCAATGTATAAATCAGTTGAGTTAAAAGCCAGATTGAGATTCACTTTTGATTCATCACTTAAATGGTTAATTTCACAGTAATGGTCGTCTGTAACTCGTATATTAAATATTAAATATTACGGGCGTTATTTTCAAAAAAAGAAAGGCTGAATGGATTTCAACGAAATTCGGAACATAGATACTATGAACTCCTACAAATCACTCGGAAAAAAATTAATTCCTAGGGATGATATTTTGAATTTTTCATAATATTTTGGATGAGCGCGTAGACCACTCTCGAGAAGTGCGGTTTGCTGTGGTTTTTTTTTGTGTTTTGTACCACAAAACGCATCTGATATCACGTTTCTTTGGAATAATCCTCTAACAAACTTTTTTTTTTAAACTACTTGGACTCGGATGCATAAAATTGCCCAAATTTTTTATTTTATTTTATTCGTAATTGACTTACTCTCCCCCATTTGTTTCTGCGTACGTGATATTCTATTATTCCATTTTCTTCGCTATATTATAAATGCGTTCTGTAATTCTAAATGAATAATAGCATTGCATATCGTTGCCCGTAATGATGTGTCACATGGACTAGTGATTGCATATGCTTTGTCAGTTTATCTTATACCGCTGCGCCATTGAAGCTATATTTTTATGATGTGATAACTTCTTTGAAGAAATTGTTCAGTAAGCATTGTAATTGAAGAAAGAAAATTCAAACCAAGTCGAGAAAGAAATTTGCTGAGTGCCAATGCTATACGTATTTTTCTTTACCCAGTAAAGATATTGCTTATCCGATTAAGGACTCTGGGGGCCGTTGTTCCGTAAATTTTCTTTGAGAAAATCACATAATTCCTAGTTCAATTGTTAAAGACTTGTGACTTATTCAACCCGATTTCACTTAGCCAGCTCGTCTTGAAGCCAAAGCTGCGCCTGAGCCCTACTCTCAGACAACATGAATTGTTTATGAGGAAGCGTTCTAATTCTCCGCCGTCCTCAATTCCAATGTTGTTGTTTTTTTTCTTATCCCTTTTTCGTTTCCAGAGTACCGAATGTCGACCTCGCTGAATCGCTATTACAACAGCTACTCGTCGGACGACGAAGGTAAGAACCAGAATTCCGCATTCACCGTCTCTTCATCGATTAATTGAGTTAGCCGAAAGGACTCTGGAATTTTTGTCTCGCTCCGCGTATTTCCATCCATATACGTCTAGCGCAGTGTTGCCAAGTAACTTTTCCCCTCCCACCACCACCACCTCCCCTTTTCGGTTCTAGTCGCCTCCCCAGGGTGCAGTTGTCAATAGAGACCGAGTATTAATCCCGGGCTTGGTTGCCACTAGATACCGTTTGAATACCACCTAATTTAGCCCTACCTGTTTTTCTTGACGGATTTAAAAGCAATCAACCTTTGTCGAGGCCTGCCCACATAATTTTATTTTAGCTTTCGCTATAATGTATAAATTATTGTGATTTTTTAAATTAATGGCATTTCGCAATAAAGGTATGCAAATGCCTCATCACGACAGTTAGGGTAATTTCTCAATTAAAGTAATGTAGACTGTCTGCTTTATGGAATCAGTCCGTTCGGTACATTTGCAAGTATAATTAAATAATATTTATTTATTTTTAGTTTGTTTGTACTATTTTCTAACTGTGGACTGTTTTTTGCTTCGTATAGATTAGTTATTAATTGTTATTAAATGTCTAATTTTAAATATTTTATTAGCTGCCCGATCCTTCGAACTTGATCCGGCACTGGCATTAAGTAATTCCAGAATCCTTTCGTATAAAAATATCTAGTATCTTCGTAAATCGGTAGTGACCATTGGTTGGTTTTTTTTTCTGTGCTATTTCTTAACTGGGGTTACCGCATGCTAATTTCTATTCTTTCGGTGGCAGGTAATGCTTCGTTTGTAACAGTAATTTCTTTTAGTTCTTCTTCACTTGTTTCTTTTTAACGACATGGATGTGCGAAACGATTTGCTGAAGACGTTGGTTGGTGAAGGCTAATGGGGAATTGTTTTAGGTTTTTTTTCTCCAATAAATGTGAAAAGAAAATTTTACTAAGCACAATTTAGTAGTTGAGGGGGGGGGGGTGTGAGATGATTGCCAGCATACATTAAAAAAAGTTTTGTTGCAAAGGAAAGTTGCAACAACGCCATCTACGTGAAGGTAAAATAAGCGCAAAATTGTTGACGTGACAAAATTTATTTATTAGTTTAGCGAATTAAGAACGTAGGAATTAAAAAAAATTAGAAGTAAATTAAGAAATTTTAACTTAGTTTTTTAAATGCTGGCAAAAAAGGAAACTAACTTTATATATTTATTTGTTAGTTTAGAGAAATAATATTTTTAAATTAAAATTAAAAGTGCGGAAGCACTCAAAGATGAATGTTGAATAAGTAACAAATGAAATTTCATTTACAGTTAGTAGGGCAATTATTGTAACTGGGGAATGTAATTCGCCTTACAATAGGGCATTTCGAATAAATGAAACTTTATATTTGTTACTTAATATTTTCAAGAATTGAATTAAGATTCAATTAAATTTTTTAAATGCTGACAAAACAGGGAACTAGAAAGATTACTAAATAGAAAATTAAATAAGGAAATATGGAAAGAGAATTATTAAGCTCAAAGCTATTCCATTTTAAAAATTCAACCAAGAAAGCAATTGCTAGTAAAATCTTCAAAGGCAAGTAGCTTGGGAAAGGTGAATCTATGGCAACCACGTTGCTTTGAAAAAAAAAAAAAAACGTGGCAATGCAGTACCACTCGTCCAAAGCAGCACGGATGTCTTTCATGACGTCAGACAAAGCGAGCTCCGAGTTCCGTGTCCGCTCCGAGTTCCGCTCTCTGACTGTGGCTGGCGCGCGTCTCGAAAAAGCAGCCGCACGATCCGCATCTGTTCTTCACCTCTCTGCTCGACCATCGGCCTGACGCGACCCCCACGAGGAAATATCCGCCAACCTCTCTGCCTCTCTGCTCTCGGAACTAACAGCGTAATTATCATCAAATTCTTAAATAAATTTAACACCGAGGTCGGTTCGTGCTCTTTTTCCCTTCCCTCCATACATCCTCGTAATTAACACTTCCGTTCGTTATCTAACCACACTTCTCACTAACCCTTATTCTCCAATGACGTCACCAAAAAAAAAATTGTGTTCCACCAGATCCATAGAGTCGAATTTTTTTTTTAATTGTTTCGTTTTTGCCATGTGCGTTCCCCCGCATACACAATTTTGATCGCATTTTATTTTTTGTTCTATCCCATTTTTTGTTCTTCTCCATCTCTCCGACCACTCCACATTTTCGAAATTTTCGAAATATCCCCCGAACTCGAACGCGATCACGTGACCACATTCTCGCGCATGCCCAGAACCGAGCGCGGGCGAACGGCGGGTGTCCAGGGCGCAGGCGAGCAGAGCGAGGAAGAACAGTGGCGGCGCTGTCGTTGCGCAGCCGAACAAGACGTCGCCAACCGCCACCCAAGACAGCCGTACCACTAGCACTCCCGGTCAGGCGTCCACCACACCAGCCAAGAGAACACCCGATTACGTCAACATCGATCTGTTCGACCCGACCAGCAACAAGATCGCTCCCGGTGCTGAACCTCCCGACACCGCCGGACCCGAATATGTCAACTATTCCGCCACCAGCTGGCGCCAGGAGTCGGCAACGGAGAACCTGACCACCACCGCCACCACTAGACGTCGCCACTTCTCAGCACCCAACTACTCGCAGCAGGATTCGAGCGACGAAGAGGATGACGACACGGAAGAGGAAGAGACTGAACCGTGGCGTCTTTCGTCCAACCATCATTCCAACCGTGCTCAAGAGGTGGCGCCAGTGTCGCTGTACGAAACGTACGATGACAGCGAGTGGAAGCGAGTGGTGGCTGAGTGCACCGAGCGAGCCGAATTCGCCGAAGAGCTACGTGGTCGTGACCGGAGCTACCACGCCCGGCACCTGGACCAGCGAGACCGTCTGTCCGGTACGGGAGACTACTCGCCGGACGAGTGGCGGGTAGCGGCTCAGCTTTCGAGACAGGCGAATCTGGCCACAGTGCGCAGTGCCAACAGCGTGATGACGGGACGAGCGGATCCGTCCACTCCTAAATCCAGTGCCAAAATCGATGATAGTACAAACTCATTCTGTGGTATTCTCGATTCTGCCTACTGTGGTACGTGGAAGCCCTGCGTGCCTAATCAGCAGTTGTATCCAGATGGTGGACTTTCATCCGCCACCAAGGTCACCGAGGTCACCAAGGTCAAAGAGGAATCTCCGCCCAAGAACATCGTGCAGGATCGAATTAAGATATTCGAAGTGCAGAATGATAGTGGCGCCCCCTCGTGGTCGGCCACCGCGGACAACAGGAGTGCCACCACCATCACCGAGGTGGCCACCCTGCCGCAGGGTGGTGACGGGGAGCGTCCACCGTCCGGCAGTTTCCGGCGTCGCTTCCACAGCGACACGGAGACATTCCGATACCGTAACTCCTCGTCCAGCTCATCCGAATCGTCGGGTGAGGAGCCGACCGAGCAGGACCGTCCGAACGACCGACTGGGCGGTGCCACGGCGCGGCTCAATCTGCTGGTGGACAACGGCGATCCGTCCAAGATGAGTCAGTGGACGACCAAGTGTGACCAGCTGTCGCGTGGCCTTTCCCGCACGGACGGCCCGGCGTCGAACGACGAGAGCCGGTTGGGTCACGGCAAGACGGTGTCCTTCACGGCCAGCGATTCGAGTCTGGCGATTTTGGCCACCGCCGGAAGCCTGTGCAGCTCCGAAGCGGAAGAGTACTACCTACCCATGAACGGCACCGCCTTCGCTCCCACCAGTCCAGCCAAACCGACCTCCGTGAAGCCTAAGTCCACCCTACCGCCACTTACCGTCGGTTCATCCCCCACTGCTGATCGATGGGCGCTTCCAGATAGCAGTCATTTGACTACCGATGCCGACGAGGCCGTCTACGTTCAGATGGACGGTAGCAGTGCCTTCGCTCCGGCCTATCCACCACCGCCCACCCCCTCGCCTCACACCATCATATCGCCCATCGAGGAGAGTGGGAGCGATCGACCGGAAGTGGAGTCTGACAGCAAGTCCGGCCGCCTGATGGACGAGGCCAAGCAGCGCGATTCCACCTCCTCGTCTACTGCGCACGAATTTTGCCTGGACAACTTCGGCTACTACGAGATTCCCGAGAATCTGGATTCGATAAGCGGTGACCCTCCGGTCACTCTCAGCCGAGCTCCCTTTTTATTCCACGAGCCCATCTACGCCGAGGTGAAGACCGTGACTGGCGCCGCCACCCGGCCCCTACACCACCGCCACCTAACGGCTGCCGGAAGCGATCGTGCCTCGCCAGTCCTCCCGCAACGCAACGAGGTGTCGGGCAAGCTGGCCACCTCCAGGCCGCACGGCAACAAACCGGCCACCGTTCTCCACCAATTCATTGATTTCTCGGGTGGTGATGAAACTCGTGATCTGTCCGGCTCGGAGTCCGTGTTGGCCGATCCGGCGACCGTGCTGCGCCGGCACCAGCAACCCAGCTCCAGTGGAGCGTCAGATGCCGATGACGAGGCCAGCCGGGACTCCCGTACTCGCCGGAAATGCTTCAGCCTGTCTGATTCGTTTCGTCCTGCATCCTACTACCTCAAAAAGACGCCCAACGATCTACCGGCCCAGATGGCTAAGAACGTGGACCGGCATCGTGCCGAGCCTTCCTCTGAAGAGGAACTGGACCTACCACCTCCTCCCATCCCTACCTCACCGCCACCAGCCTTACCCACCTCTCGACACAGCACTCGTGGTCTCATCTTGCCTGATCCCTACCGTCCCAAATCGTGCCTTCCCACCAAGACTACCACCAGCAGCAGCCAGCCTGCTCACGGCCGTCAATCAGTTCCACCCGGGTTGGGTCGCACCAAATCGGAACACACTCTGTACCAGTCGGACTCCAGCCCGCCTACCTCACCGCTGCACTCCAAACTCAACTACTCCTACTTCCGGGTGTACGAGGACGACCGTCGCATCACCGATTTAATGTTTAAACCAGTACCGGCCGAACCGGCCACCCAGCAATCTCGTAGCGCCTGTTCCAGCCCCACGCATGGTGCTGCCATAACCTCCTCGGCCCCTCCGGTACCACCGACCACCGGACGCCGGATGAATCTGTCCGTGCGGAAGATCCGGATCTACGACGAGGCGAAGTCATCCCGCGGGTCTGATCCAGACGGCGAGGCCACTAACATAGAGCCTCGGTCCTTATTATCCGTGTTGATGGATGACGTGACGGAAGTAGGTAGTGAGCATCGTCTCCGTCAGAACCCGGCGCTACCACCCGTCAATTCTGATTTCTCTCCCAGCTGGTCTTCGTCAGCTTGGAGGCTGCCGAGTGACGTGGCCATCACCGGCATCCGACGACCGGAAACGAGCGTGTCGGATACGGAGCCCACCCGGATGGCGCCGGACGTGTCGCTGCCAGCCGGAAGTGGCGTGAGCGTGGCCAGTGTCAAGAAGTTGCCTGGGGCGTCCGCCCCGTACTACTACTCGGATATTCTGCGTGGAATGGAGGATCCTGCCCGTGGAATCAGTGGTGGTTTGACGACGATGACAACCGCGATGGTGACATCCGCCCCCTCCACTTCATCAGTTGCCGGACCGAGTCAGGTCGCCGCCCGGCGCCGCCACTTCCAGCTCAACAACAGTCGGTCGTTAGCGGCGGCCGCTGGTGTTGTCCGACGCGAGGAGATTGGTCGGAAGGTGAACAACATCGAGCTGGCGCAGCACCGTGGTTTGGGAGCAGACACGCGGTCGCGATCAGCCAGCAGTCCGTTCCTGGCCCCGTTCACCACCTCCAGCAGCTCCGCCACCACCACCTCGGTGGCCGCCAACGAGCTGACTGATTCAATCGTGTATCTGGAAGGCAAGAAACTGGCCGGCGCCGAACGTAACACGTATGAGTCAGACACCCTGAAAAAGGTGGCCCGTTCCGGCGGCGTTCGTGCTGCTCAAGTGCTGTCCCTTGCCGGAGTGGACCTGCGGAACGTGTATCCGGCCGGCATTCCCACCGAGAAGCTCACCCCCATCCCGCCATCAGTCACCCTTTCATCCATCCGACAACAGCAGTCACAGCGATTGAGTCGCTCGCTGGAGGGTCTGTTGGATGTACCGTCGGAGGTGCCGACCAGCACGCCCCTAGCCGACGCCGGATACAGTCGTTCCACCCGCGATTCCGGTCTGGGACGGACTGTATCCCACGGTGAGCACCTGAATCGCACGCCGCCGGATGACTTGACGGTGCCGGATCGTGTGTCGGAGCCGTCCAGCCTGGAGTCAACCATGGATGACCCGGTGCCGGCCTACCGACTGCGGTCCGTCTCGGCCGTTATTACCACCACCACTACGGCCAGTCTGCACGCGTTCCGTGCCGGTCAGCAGCTGCCTGGAGCAGATCTGCTGACGCGGCCCTGCTTTCAGATTGATCGCGGGCGACCAAGTCCCAGCAGTTTTGCGGGGCGTTACGATGATAAGCGGTGGAGCGGTGGCGATGACGACTTCCGGTCGTTTCCGGCCGATGCTGTACGGGTGCCGGGCGACGGGAACGACAACAGCGGGGATGAGGGGGAGAGCCGGCCGAGGGTTCGGCGTCCTGGTCACGAACCTGGTCTACCGCAGGTGGCCACCGCCACCACCACCACCGCCAACAGCCAAGCTACTTCCGGGTACCATTTTTTAGAGGAGGGCCATCGAGGGGTAACCAGCACCATCAGCAGTGCTCGACCCCTCGGTGCTAGCGCGGGTGATGCACCGCACTCTTCTGTGGCCGAACAACTTTCACTGCATCAACAACACCAACAACCGTTATCGTCGAGCGGATGTGATGACGATCCTCTGTACTGTAACGTTATGGTAGACTCGGCGGGAACTCGCGTTCCGGCAGTCGGGAAGGGGGCCGGAGAGGGATCTACGCCCGATATTTGCATGGGACACTCGGGTATGACGACCGCTCGTCACCGTGCTGACGAGGATGGTTGCCAGAAGGATGTTGGCCGATCGGAGTTTTGCGGTGAAGGTGAACCATTCGTCGACTAGTTGTTTTATTTGTTGGGCATAGGTTTGGTGGCGGTTTGATGGGCATCATTTTAACATTTTAGTAATTTCTAGTAGCATTTTAGATGACCATATTCACGGTCGATGAAGAATAACTGTTTTTATTTTTTGAATTATTCAGATATTTTTAATTATTTAAAAGATTAGATAGAATTGTGGTAATGAAATTATTAGGCGAAAATAACAAGTACGCTTTTGTTACGAAAATGGGTCTTGTCACAAGTTTCTCGATGACAGTTTATTTGGAAAAAGAGAAAACTAATATTTTTTTAATTATCTGCTCGAACTGAAAAAAAATATACATATTTTTTTAAAATTTAGTAGCAGCTAGGTGTGACGAATTAAGAGTAAAAAAATGCGATAATCGATTTTGTGTAAGAAAAAAGTGAGGAAATTAAAATACAAGTAGTTATATAAATGAGTAGTAACTGGTAATATTATAATTTATTTGTTTTTAGGACATTCAGTTTTTATGTTATCTAAGAGGAACGAAAAGAATAACAATCTATGAATATTTAGAAAAAATTTCAAATTAAAAATCAGTTATTGATATGGGTTATAGAAGACTCGATAGGAGAATGAGCATGTACGACCTGTTTCTCTATCCCATTCCTTCCCTATCAGAATCGTGGTCCGGCTCCATCCGCAACCAGAAGGAGAATTCCAGTCAACGTGGCATGCCACCTCCCCGGCTGCCCAGCAAGCGACGTCATCGCAGCGAGCTGAGCGCCCCTGTGCCGGCGCCGGCCGCTCCACTCAAGACGGTGCGAGAGGATGTCAACATGTCGGACTCGGAACTGCAAGCCGAAATGGTGAGTGGACGCAGACGATTAGCACCGGGGAGAAAACTGCCATTTTGTATCATGCGCCGTAATTCAGTGCAAGGTTCACTTTAATCTAGCTTTTTAATTTAATTTTGTCCCGGAAAGCAGGAAAAAATTGGATTTTGTGTATTTAAAATCAGGGGAACTGAGTTTCAATATTCTGTATGAACCCTGAGTTGGCCCTGGGATTAAATAAAATTATCAAACTATTGTACTAATCTTGCGTGTTCTCTTCAATGATCTGCAGAACGCCAAATTACGGAAATACTTGAACGAGAGTGAAGACACGGAGCATTGCGCCAAGCTCGGCATATCAGCCGGAGATCTTCTGGGCAAGACTGTAAGTGTTTATTATAGAATTAAAATATATTTATAATTATTATAATAGTTTATTATATGGAAGTGTTGATAATGCCAATCATGTTCGCGTTGGCTTGATCGTGATCCGTTTCCATTATTTCCAGCATGAGGAGTTGGTTCTGTTGTTGATTCACTTGAGGCGGGATCAGGCCAAATTGGAGCAGGGAATGCACAAGATTCGACTCGAGTTGGACGCCGAACACAAACTCATGCAGTTGTGAGTCTCATCAGTTTTGCACCACATCTTTGTAATGTTCTTTGGGAATTACCGGGGAATCTAGCCAAACTTAAAATGTCTTTTTTGGCAGAATGTCTCGATTTGTTACTTTTATTTCCCCCCAGTGAGAATACAAACAAAAATGAGCACATTGGTCGACAGAAGCAACTGGTCAAGCACTACGAAGAGTTGGTCAAGCAGGTATTGACATTCTAACATTCTACAATTGACATTGTAAATGACAATGGGGGTTTAAGTTTAGCTGAATGTATTCTGAATATTTCAATATTGTTTCAGTCACGTTCTACTTTGCGAATATTTTGGAAACTGTTAAAATCTCACAGTTGAACGTTTTAATTTCGAAGGCACTCGATTAAAATTATGTTTTTTAAAAAAGGAACTAGATTGCAAAAACCTGAATTTAAAAAAAGTAAATGGAAATATCGACAAAAAGGCCTTATAGACTAAAGACAAACGGGTAGATGATAAAATATGTTGCTTAGATTCGTCTTGAACAAAAAAAAAATATATGAATTTGAGAAAGGAATTTTAATTTTTTTTTTTTTTGCTTCGTCTTCTCGTTTACACCTCCTTAGTACGACTTAACCAAGCCGTTAATCAACCTGGTCGATAATATGGTAAAGCTGGGAAGTCTGTACGGCAGTCCGGAGCAGCAGCTGCAGCAGCAACAGCAGCAACAACAACAGCAACAACAGCAGCAACAACAACAACAACAGCAGCAGCATACGTCCGGTGGTCGTTACGATCCGGAGTCTGTGTCTGCGCAGGAGTACGCGTCTCCCAAGAAAATGATCGAGTTCTCTCGACGACTGCAGGAACAGCGTCTGTCCCAGCACGACCGACCTGACTCCTGGAGTCACGCCACCTCCGACCAGCTTGACCTTCAGGTAGGTGGCCTTTACACACACACACTTCTTAGTATTTTTCTACAAATTTTGCTATCTATAATTTCGAAAGTGCCTGAGCGCTTGGAATCACTTGTGAACAATTTTTATCACTTGCTCTTCACAGCTTATGATGTCAGCTTATATTTTAAATGATCGAAACTTTCCAACCTGGAAGCCCTTACGATGTTGAAAGATAGGGAAGCTAAAAGTTGAAGTCTTGAAAATGTTGACAACGTCGCTTGGCCTTTTCTAGTGGTCTTATATTTCGATTTTACTTGCGAAATATTTAATATTTTGATTTTAATACCAGATCATGCTAATGTGTATTGGCTTTTGTTATTATGTTACGGTAATTTCGTTGGTCATATTAGGATAGTCTTTTTTTTCTTCTCGTATAAATTTTCGAATTATCTCAATTATAGACGAAGCTGCAGGAACTCTGTAAATTAGACAAGGCTGTGCATGAGGAATCGTGGGTTGTTTCGGGACTGCAACAAGATCAGGTAAATAATGCACTCAAATTATTTTTTTACCTGTTAATTTGTTCTATGGAAATTGGTTTTGGTTTGTTCATTTGTTATTTGGCGCCCCTACAATTAACTCGTATACTTTTGGAAGATTCCACTAGCTTCTTAAGTTATGTCTCCATTTTTTTACCACCAATTTCTTAAGATTTCATGTCTTAATATTTAATTTCTACTCCATCAAACCTTTGAATGTTTTTGTTTGAAGGTTCGACAATATATTATCCAGCTTGATTTGTCTTTATTACTAGTAATGGTATTTAACTCTATATGATGATAAATTTATTATTTTGTTATCTGTTTGATGCAGTTAAAGTACAAATGTGGGTGTTGTATTACTTTTGACAAATTATTTCTTATTTTCATTGTCGGTAGCAAGTTTTAAATGACCCATCATTTTCTGACAACCTTGTTTTTACGGTTTGTAGGACCTCCTGGAGAGAGCCGTTGACAGTCTCAAGATCAAGGTGGAGAGCTGCCGTGACAGTCCCATGGAGTTGGAGAAGTTGCAGAAGCAGTTAAAAGCGGCCGAGAAGGAGCTGACGAAAATCAGGAGTCAGTTCACACGAGGCACCAAGGTAAGTTGGTCGGCCGAATAATACCTTAACGATTCAGAGAAGACGGTTCAGTAAATACTTTCCCAAATATTATTTTCGATTAATTTCTGGTTCCTGTTGCTGTTGAAGGCTTCTAATGGTTTCTGAGTCTATACGATGCTGAATTTCAGTTTGACTATGCACTAAATTACTTGTAATAAATATTTCAGAAATTGGAAGAGACAGCCGCCGATAACGCCAAGATTGAGAACGAGATTGTCATGCTTCGTCAAAAGATGCAGGCATCGATTAAGCAAAACCTGGGAGCAGGAAACACGGTACTACAATTAAATTTCTTCTAATTTTCCCCGATGCTGTCAGATCCTGGTATCGCCACCAGTACCACCAAAGTTAGGTTTTTTGATGAAATGGAGAATCCAGACATAATCGAGACCAATCCCAGAAAACTAACACTCATCCAGCCTCCTAGTAATTTCAATTTCAGCCATCCAAGATTACAAAATGCAATTTTATTTTTAATTTTTTCTACTCTTTCCCTATTTTTGATTATTCTAATATGCGTTTTCTTACCATCACTCAAATTTAGTCACCACTTACTAACCTTTTCCTACCATTGTAGTTTCTTCCCATTAACCTTTTTCCCAATAAAAATTTGACTGAACATTTAAATAAAATTTCGTCTGGTCACATTAACACGATAGGACACGTGACGCAATTGTTTGAGCGCAGTCGTCGTCCTTTGTTGACCTCTACTTGACTGTGACCTTGACTGGGGGGCGTATCGACGGAGATAGGATTTGTTTTGTGTTGTGCTGCGGGAAGTTGATTCTCTAGCGACGTGTCCGTTGTGCCTTCTCAAACCAGAGCGAAGTCTCCCATGTGAAAGTGCAATTGGAACAGGAGCTGTCGAGGATATCCAATGTCATGGAAGATCTTGCGTGGAAGCGAGAGGAGCTGAGCGGCGCGCTTGAGCAACTAAAAGATAGGAATAAAGCCCTATTGGCTGAAGTGAGGGCCAGTCCCACCGGGGTCGCAGGTAACGCCCGCCAGGTGGCGATCATAAATGACGAAACCTCCCCTTGTGGCTAACGACTCGCACGATCAGGGTTCGAACGCGGGTGACCGACTCGAGGCAACATCCCGTGCTTGCTTTGTCTGCTCTTGTTTCAATTTATTTCGATCTATTTTTAATCCTGAAGTAAATCCCAATATCCTAGATGCATGAGTACCTTAGAGATTGAAATTGGCACGGAAATATAGTGATTTTCCAGTATAGATATTGTTTCTGTTAAATGAATTAATTTATCGAATGCACGAATACCAGTAAATAACTGATTAATCATAAATTGCTCCTGGCATATTGGAAATCCCCTAAAAAATGTTTTACTGTGTTTTGTTAGACATGAATTTGTATTATAATAAATATTTGATAATATTTAATTAATTAATGTTTTTCTTTCTCGTTTAGTTTTAAAATATTTTGATTCTTTTTTCATATTAAAATTTGTGTAATAGTTTGTTTTGCATCCTTACATGCTCTAAAAAATAAATGAGTCATTTAATCAACAACTTTTCGCATGATCAAAAATTAACTTAGTTACTGAAGTTCGTAGGAAACGTTTATCCGGAAGCAAAGAGCACTTTGGAACACACATATTTTTAAATATTTGCAAAACATTCACGAATGCAGTTTTCCTTCATTAAAAACATTTAATCTATTAACGAAAACCCAGATCTGAATGGTCTTGATCCTCTCCGGTCGTTACCCCGTCGAACTCTGAACGTGCGTCCGCTTTTCTACCCCTTTTTTGAATTAATCGTTCGAATTTCCCCCGATAAAAAAATAAAACTAAACTAAAAAAGGAAGCGAGTGTATTGCGCACGCGCACACGTAACTCGCACACACTCATTTCCACCACCCCGACCCCAAACCAACCAACCACCACTCAACCACGTCTCTCTGTCTCACTCCGCTTGCACTCAAGAACTTGTCCCGACTTGTTGTCTTCTCCCCGACAGGTTCCATTCCGCTTCCCGGTCGTAAGAACCACCGTAGCACTTACCTAGAAACCGATTTAGATACGATGGAGACGCAGGACATAATCGAGAGCTGGAAGACGGGCGGCGAAACGAGTATCTCGCCCGGGGCGCCCGTCGCGCCCACACGGATACCGCTCTACGTAAACACGTACGGTAACGGAGACGGTGGCGGTGATCCGGGTGCGGCTCACGGCGCCGGAGCCACGCAGGACGCCACTAGTAAAGTAAATAATCGTGTCCTGTGTTACTGTGGACTCTGGGGGTGGATGTTGGTGAAAATGGCAGGGTTCATACTCACCTGGAAAGACGGGGAAATTATTTTTTGTCAGGGGAAAGTCAGAAGAACTCGGGAATGTCAGGAGAAAATTGCTCAAAAAAATAGTGTAATTCTGAACAAATTTTTGATTTATTTGAATTTGTTTATGAACTTTTGTAAAAAAAAAATAATAAGTCAGTGAAATTAATTTTGGCCAGGGAAAGTCGAGAGAAAAATGTTCAAGGACAGTCTGGGGAAAATTCTGAACAAAATTTTAATGTATGTGAATTTCTTTATGAATATATATAGACATTTCTATATAGACTTTTTTTTTTTAAATCGTGGTTCGCGCTATTTTTGTTTACATTGATAAATTTTTTTAAGAATGGCTCTGGGCAAAGTGATTTACTTACTGGTGCTATTTCGTAAGAAAATATTTATTTCAGTAAAATTCGCACATTTTCGTCAGGGGAAATTTCTGGAGACTATAATTTGTTCTGATAAGCTAATAATTTTTTTTCTTGAACTTAGGGGAACGTCAGGGCAACTTTTTAGTTAGAACAGGGAAAGTCAGGTGGGAAACTGTTTTTCTGTTTTCGATATGAACCCTAAATTTGTTCGTGGCCTCGCTCTGCACATCCCCAATTATCAATCGATTGTCTTCACTTGCTTTCGCAATCGACAACTGGACCCATTTGTGGTCTAGATTTGCTGTTTGAAGTCACACCTCCGAAAAATATGTCACTACCTTAAACTGCTGCTGTTCCTCAGTTATAAACTAGCCACCTCGTTTTAGAATAGAATTTTGTAGCACGCCTTATTTGGTATTAGATCTTTGGGTGTGTCTGGGACACCAGGAAACGAAAGGTTTTTGTAACAACATTTCACTGTTATTTTATTTATTTAAAATTTTGAAGGAAGAAATCTGCGAAATTATATAATTTACAATTACCAATTCTAATAAAAATAGCAGTAAATTATTATTATTATTATTTATTGGTTCCCCACCCTGTTCTTTCGTTCGACGCTGTCCCGGAATGAACCAATCGACTACGCCCACTACCGCCACATTTTTCTATTTAGTTTGTGACATCGATTTTTTAAAAACTCTAGTTGAAACTTGTTTGAGATAAGTTGTCTTTTATAATCCAGATTCCCTAGATTTTTCTTCGTACTTTGCGACTTTTAATATTGAGTCTGTCACCTTAGCGTCTAGTTTCTGCACTAGTGTCTCCTCTGTCTTTTGTTGTATTACCAATTATCGTAGTCATTGTTTATGTAGACTTAGTTATGATATCGTAGCGTTAAGCACATAAATTATATTCTGCAACAGCTTGCTTGTCGAGCGAATTCATCAGCGGTAAAATTGTTCAGTCTGTTAGCTAGCAAACGCAATAGACAAGTAGTTTTATGCTTGACAGCAAACCACAAAATCCAACAGCCTTATTTAATAAAAATAACAACCCTGTAGTGCACTAGGCACTACGGTGATATAGACTATGTCTGATACAACAATGAGTTAGCCATGATAGCTAAAAAATATGTGATGAGTATATGTTGATCGTATTTTTGGTTTTTTAGTAGTTATATTACGAAAACGAAGTAGTTAGGAAATAAAAATTTCGTCCTCCACAACATTCATCCTTTGTCTTTCTAACCACGCGTCTGTCTCTTGCTATTCTCTTCCCACAGGACGACGAAGGTGACTCCTCGCTGGACTACTCGCTGGAGCACTCCCTGGACGCGGCTGCTACTTCCGGTGCCGAGGGCGACCTGTACGAGCCGCACGACATCAGCGAAGCCGACGACAACATGAAGCGCTTCTACGGTATCATCCCTCGCGAGAAGCCGGCCGAGATCAAGACGGTTCGCATCGTCAAGCGTGAATCGGAACGACGTCACAAGGGGCGCGACCGTCGCAAGGTCACCTACGACGACGAGGAGGAAGAGGTGGAGGAGTTGCACGCTGCGGCGGTGGCAGCTTCCCGGGAAGGAGTGAGCGGCGCCGGGGCTAGCGAGGAGGATGATGAGATGGGCACCGGACGGCCGCCCTATCTGGATACCAGCGAATTGACCGAAGGCGAGTTGGGGGTTTGGAGTCACTTTGGTGATGCATGAGCGTTTGGATGAGTGTGGTGTTTTTTTTTTTTTTTTTTTTTTACACTCTGTTGAACTGAATCACTGGGGAATAACAAAATATCATATTCAGTACATTACAGTTTGAGTAAAAATAGAAACTAAGTACATGTATGGATCACTAGTCAAAGCACCACTGAGCACCACATCCAAATGACCTTTGTTGTCCTTTGAAGCAAGTCTCTCCCAAAAGCTATACACTTCCGAAACCGTTCATACAAGTCATGGATACCTCGACAAAAAAAATCATCTTTCGTAGTTTCCAAAGTTTTCTTGTCGCTCTTCCGAGATGTCATCAATTATTTTGCCTTTTATCACATTCTGCAAATGTTTTTGCGTAACGTTCACCGAACTTAATTGACATTCAATTACAGTTATTTGCTTATCGCGTGGGTCGATCAAAATACCATTTTAACACACAGTTTAGATGCCTTATTTTAATCGGCCCACTTTTTAGAAGCAGGAATTGAATTTCACAGGCATTTGTAAATTCGTCAACCCATTTAGCTAGTCAGTTCAGTTTAGTTCATCTAGCTCAGTCGGTATTGCAATCGGCTGCGGTGCTGGCGGTCCCAGGTTCGATTCCCGGCGCAGGCTCTCGTTTATTCGATCCTGGGGTAATGGTGAAAATGTGCACCTCACATTGTCACAATAACACGAGGAGTACATAATCATCAATCACAGCAGTGATCAGGAACAAAAAAAAATGTGTAATGAATACAAAATAATATTTAATTAATTTTCGAGCGAGGCTAATTTCGTTATTCATTTCACCCGCACCCACCCCGTACACAGATATGCTGAATTTCCAGCGCTCCATGTCCCTCCCCCGCAACTACGGTCGCTCTGGCTACCTGTTCCGCGGTCCTCCGCCGTCGGCCGGTTCCGGCCCAGCCGAGCCCGGTAGCACCGGTCTCTCCGTGGTCCTCTCCGCCTCTACCACACCCGGATCCGGACAGCCCTCGCCGGATTCCACCACTGCCGGCAATAAGAACGTCTCCTACTACTACCGCACGCCATCTCTGTCGGTGAGTCTAGCTGCTGCGTCAGTGACGGGCAGATAAATAAAACTATCACCGTCACCAGTTCCTTTTCCTTCGCCGGGTGTCTGTTGCGAGGTCGCCAAGTCGTCATCTAAAATGGCTTCTGGACGAACATTTTGGGGCGTTCATTTTGGGACATTGTAGAGGAATTCGTTAAGCGTAGTTCAAATTTTTCAATCAATTTTTGTCAAAATAGTGGCTGAATTATGAAATTCTATCGCGGCGTCAGTGTCTTAGTGAAACAAATGTTTTTTTTTTCTTTCAAATGCGAGGAATGATTGAAAAGTTTATAAAACATATCAAGGACAGACAATAAATAATATAAACATTATGAAGGATAATAAATAAATAAAAAATATATATTCATTATTATCACCATTTTTGACACATTCGTTTCACTATTTAGTCATTCGCTTCACTGTTTACCTGATTCATACATATAATCGACATTCTTATCGAAAATGTCGTTCAATCAGCTAGCCATCAATTTCATTGAAATTTTTTTTAATCTTAATGACAAAATGTTCGTCTATGGAGCCAGTATCGCAGCTCCTCATCTTCAGAATCAGTGACCTAATGACGAATTTGGAGTAACTCAAGACGCTCAATCCGTGTCGCAACACGCGAGCTCCGCTGTTATTTGTGATCTGCATACTTCACAGATAATTATTTTGTACCTAGGAAAAAGTCGTTTCGCCGGGAGGTACACATCAGTTTTAAGATTAGTGTTTGCTTCGCCCTGTAGAGTAGAACTTTTTGCATTTTTTATTTATTTTTTTGCAATGCTTCAGATTCCGACTGGCGTGAATCTGTCGTTTCGCGTCATCATCGCCAGATCAATTATTGGTGTTGAATGTTAGGCTTACTCGCTGGCTCCAGTGTGCGTAGTATCTGCTAGCATGTCCCCCTGAGCTGCTAGTTGAATCTTTCGTGTTCGATTATTTAATGGAATGGCCAATCCAGAACTGCACTGGATGAAATACTACATCCCTGTTAAAGAAAATATCAAAAGTATTTGTATTATAAATATTGCAGAGGGGTTTTACTGTGTCTTCTTTCCATCCAGTACTGTATTGGCTTCACCATTCCATTTAGATTCGCCAGCTACATTTGACGCGATTGTCGATCCCTGAAGTTCGCATATTGATGGCTATGCCTCAATTTTGGCTTCAGCGATAGATCGTCGTCATCTTTAGGAACCAAGGAGTCTGCCAAAAATGAAAGTACATTCGGCTGGAAATGTATCTGATTATTTAAATACACGTTACAGGTATTTGAAATTAGCTATCACATGTTTAACTAACTAATCAATAGTTCATTTCAAATTGCTGGTAAAACTTCTAAAGATTATTTTTGTGCAGTGAAAGTGTCACTGGAAAGTCACGATAAATGTATTCCGTTTTTGCCAGACTTATCCCAAACGCTTCATGCCCAACCCGACCCCTGCACGGAACACGTGTCTTCAAGACACACGCTAAACAGAACCTATCTCTTTTTATTTTTTGCTTTCAGTAAATCCGCTTTCGTACGTAGCACACAAAAAAAGAGAGAAAAAAATCCCCACGTTTTTGTTTCACCATTTATTTTATTTTGTTTTTTCTCCTCCCCCCGTTCTCTTTTATGTTTATTTTTCCCGTCTCGATCTCGCTCGATCGTCGTAAATGTGTTGTCGACGAAAAAGAGCGCGAATTCCGAGACCAATCTATCGGCCCACGAGCGCCTCTTCGGCGGCTACGGTGTTGGCGCCCCCTGCCTTCCGTCGACCGCCGGCGTGCCCAGCCCCACCCTCAGCACGCCGGCCTTCAAATCGGAGGCCGCTCGCAAAATCGTAGCCGAGACTGCTCACGAGCTGGCCTCGGCGATCGGTTGCGAGTTGTCGCCGCTGGGTGGTGGCGGTGGTGGTAGCGGTGGCGGTGGCCGGGATTATGGTGGGCAGCACAGGCAGATGGCGGCTGCGGGAACACTGCGGCGAAGACAAAAGCGACGTCATTACACTATCTCTAGTAGTCAACCTTTGGTTTTGGAAACGGTCTCTCAGAAAATGGCAAGTTTTTGTGTTTTCAATTTATTTTCTCTTGTTTTTGCTTTTTATTGTTTTATTATTGTTTATTATTTATGAGGTTAGGGATACGATTATCATAAAATTATTATTTTTTGTGCAGAGGTTTTATTGCGAAGACCCCTATCTTCGATTGCGATGGATTGACACTCAGAATTTTTGCTTTAAAAGCGTTTAATTAATTTTATATTTTGCAACAAAACTTGTAGAACTTACAAAATTTCTTTGTATATTTTAGTTCATCACGAGAAATACCGAAAAAATTACTCTCTCGTTATTAATTAGCATAAAATTCGAATACAGGATTAAAATTCAAAAACCTGTCTTCCCCACATCGACCGAATGTACATGTATAATCAATGTTCCATATTCAGAATGAGCGGACTTCGCAGTGAAACCTTTTCATTTATTTATCGGAAACTATTTTGTTTATTCAAAAAAAAAAAATCTCCTCCAATGTTTTGAGCGCTATCGTCAAATATCTCGCAAAAGTCGTGTGCACAAATGAACTTACTCCGTAAACAATTTCAAAATAATTCGATAAATATCAGTTATTAAAAGTCCGAAAAACCTAGCAAATTTCGCACAAGTCAAAAGGATGCCAGTTGTACGGGTACTGGACTCTCCTCTTCTAAAACAAAATAAATATTAAATGTAGGAGCCACAGTCGTCCTGATCGGTAATACATGAATCGTAAAATCGCGTACGGCCATCCAGTCCATAAACAACCCATTTCATAATCACGCGCTCCTCACTTTTGTCACACCCTAGACCAGTAGTAGTAGTAATTGAAATCTCTCTCTCTCCATTTGAATTTCTGGTAAATTGTGATTGGCTGTGTCCGGTGTCAAGTGCTGAGTGTTGAGTGCCCCCTTTTTGTCTGTTGTTTCGCTGTCTTTCCGATCGGCAAACGCAGGTTCACGCGCGCTCTCGCGACGACTTGGACATGGAACGGTGTCTGCGCGTGGCCAACACTCCGGACGTGGTCAAGAGCACCATCAAAAAGAACGAGAATTTTGACGAGAGCACGATCGACAGAGAGGTAAAGACGAACAAGAACTCACGCACTTACCCTCCCACTCACTCCCTTCCTCACGCCACTGCAGCACTCCCGCGATTGCGATCTCAGTACACGAAATAAGAGGCGAAAAACAGAAACGCTTGAAGCTTTTTTTTTTTTAGAGAAAGACTTTGGGCTAATTGGATATTTGTGGTCAGGCTCTGGTGTGGGTAAGCGGCCAACGAGTGTCAATGAAAAGCTACTGTTAATTTCCATTTGTTAGAATGTCCGTAAATTGTCACGTGATTGGTGGAAACAGCAACGAAATCCACAACTTGATTGGTGGAAATAGCAGCGGATGGGATTCGAATTAAAACTTCTTTATATAATTTTAATTCGTATCATTTCATGGCGTTTTAAAATTCGAAAATTTAGTGTAAAAAACTGTGGTTTTTTCGCCTTTTATCGATTGTAGTAAAATATGATGAAATGTTACGAAATAAAATTATGTAAAGAAGTTTTGATTGGAATCACATCAGTTGCTGTTCCCCCAGTCACGTTGTGGTCGCCTAATTTTTCCAATCTGCGGGTTTACTAAATTGTTTGTATTCTACTTTTAATGACATATTATGAAAAGGTATTCCCAGCGGAAGTCTAATAATGTCATTGGGCCAACTGAATAGCGCCGTTGGATATTTTTTTTTTGTCTAATTAGACAGCCATAAGATGACATGTATTAAGTTTATTGTTGCTAGGTTGTGTCCCTTTTCATTCAGCTTTAGCTTAACGATAGGCGATAAGAGTTTGGGGCATTTTTTTTCGTTGTCCATCGAATTGGGTGTGGTTTCATCGAATAAATATTTTTGAAAGAAGCCTGCAAATTCCTTGATGGTTTTTTAATTCTTGGTGTTTAGACGAGCCTGACATTTTCAGTTGCAAAAACAAAAATCGGTGACCGTTGTTGTCCTATGTGTAATATCATTTTGATATGTGACTGGTGTCGCCCTCTCTCTTGTGTGTTCCACCTCGCAGTTGGGTCTGCCCCAAAAGATCGTCATTCCCGAGCGCTACGTGGAGGAAGAGAACGAACAGCTGACGCCGGCCGAACAACTGCATCGACTGCAGAAGGCAGAGTCCATTCGAAAAATGCTCTCGGAGACATCCACGTAAGCAACACTCACTTTTAACTACTCATTTTAAAAACAAAAACGTGGTTTCGTCTTTTTTTTTAAATTGTTAAACACAAATCCAAATGATAGTTTACGAGCGAGTAAAAACGGCTCGTAATAACCATAACCAGTTCTTAGGAACAGAACGGAAAAGAAAAGAAACATAACCAGTTTTCTTAAACTTAAGGACGGAACGAAAAATTTCCGTTTCTAGGAACTGGTTTCTTTTTTTGAGGAACTTAGGGGCGCTTCGATTCCATTTAATCTTTGAGGAGCTGTAACGAAAACTGGTTCCTTTGTTCATCGGAGGAACTGGAACTAAAACTGGTTCCTTTTCAAAAAAGAACGAACCCAACACTAACATAACTGTCCTGCTTGTTTCCTATCTCGCAGATTCGGTGACGGCCAGCAGCAGGAGGAGACCCACTCAACCACGCTGAAGAAAAAGTACGAGGCGGATCGCAAGCAACGCGATCACCTTCTCGCCCTCAATCAGATCATCGCTAAGGAGGTGATGGAGCGCAGCAAGGCCGTCGCAGGTATGTTCTAATACGTGTCCCGTGCACGCTTCGTCGCATGTGCCCGGCTGACATGATCTTGATGGATTGTCGTGTGTGGGTGTTTCGTTGCACGCGATGCACGATGTTGTTGCTGCTACGCGCGGTCACCATCACTGCACGCTGCCGCCACATTTTAGATGCTCTGCTCGTTCTTATTCTTCTCTTGTCCTCTGATTGGACCATTTGTTTTTGAAGTGGCAACGTGGGATTGGCGAACCTCTCAGTTTTAAGAATCAATTTTTCTTTCCCGTTTGAAATTCTTTTGAAAAGTAATTTAGTATTCAGTCCTGTAACCCAGTGAGTTGTTTAACGTTGTAAAAAAAAAATTAACGTATTTCAATTACTAAATTTTCACAAGTGTGAAGTGTGAATTTAATTGATATGCCAAACTTGAACTTCTGTAAAATTTGGTAACGAAAACGTTTTAAAAATCCAATGTAGGTTTTGAAAATTTTATTTCCATTATGCAATTAACATTGCAAAAATGCAAAAATAGTAGACATTTGGTTTAACAATCAAAGTGAAATTTTGTGTAGATTTTGAAGTTTAAAATAAGTAAGGTTTATAAAGTGGACATGAACTTAACTTTAACAAATCCTTGATATTTATACAAAAAAACGTTTTCATTAGGCAATACAATTTTTTCTATTCACTTTGAAATTACATTTTCTAAGTCTGCAGACTTAGAATTGATCACAATTAAAAATTCTCCATCGAAACTTAACAAATGTGCGCCCCTCGCCAAAATAGCGACCAGGGTTGCATTTTCTTTTTCAGCGGCACGACTAGTGCACCCCAAGTTGACCGTTTTATTTTTTCATTTTGTTTAGCGTCGGTTTCCACATCTTCGGATCGCAGCCCACAATAAGCTTTATTAAAAAAGGTTTGATTTTTCTGAAACAAAAAAACATTTCTTTTTATCTTCGAGAGTGGCCGGGGGCCACCAATTTCGTTGCGACTGACGCCGTTGGGCGCGCCACCAATTTCGTTGCGACTGACGCCGTTGGGCGCGCCACCGTCGTCAGTCGCGACAGTTTGAATTTCTCCCCTATTTTCCTCACAATCTTCGTCACTGAGCACCAAGTGTTCTTTTTTAACTGCTTTTATATGGCAAAATGGCAGCTTTATTTCGGACCGGAGTTTTTTTTTTTGGTTTAGAGGTATTTCTTACTAGAAGACATTTGCTTGATTGGCCAATGAAATAGCAAAATATCCGAACCGAACTCTGTTGCCTTTTGCTTCATGAAAATGGTTAATTTATGTAGTGGATAAATTACTTAATTACTGCTTTGCTAGTTTTGCATCTAAAGTTGTTATAAAATACATGTTTGACGTTCACCATGAAACTGAAAAATTCCAAAGCCCTCAAAAACCAGCATTGAAACTGTGAATTATTACGCTCAAGACAAATATGTTTTTCTAACAGTTTGTGTTCGTTGACATCCATGGCTGGCATTCTTTCCAAATGAAAATCCGCTTTGAAAATAATATTTTCGTCGAAATTGTTTTCATTTCATGTACATGTACATGACTAACATACAATCATGTACATATTTTTTAATAATTTTGTAGTCATTCATTTTACTTAATCTGTTTGAAGAATATGTCGTGTAGAATATTTTTGTTTATTTCATGTTAAACTATATCGCTTTGCACTTTTGCCAGTTTGAGTGGCATTTGGTCCTTGGCTAGTTTCATTTGATGTTGATCATCCTAGTAGCATTAGTTTTCCCCATTTTAATATTAGCAGTTGAATTGATAGCTATGCAATGCTTATACGCTATGTATTGCTAGACGCTTATTTGCTTGAGCGCAGAAGATTTGATATTTGAATGTTCGACTCGACGCTACCAATTTGACGGTCTCGGTGTTCGACTTCCGGCGCCATCTTTCTTGTTCATTCGATCCCAGGGTACTGGTGAAAATCTGATGTATCTCATATGCACAGGGGGTAGATGACATCAGTTTGCTACCAATTTTTACTCAATTAATTGTTGAGGTTCGATTTCTCTTTTAAAAATTAACGTAAAGCGCGTTTGCGTCTCATTGTCTGAATACAATACATTTTGCTCAGTTTGTCTGGACTGTTAAGTGCCGTCGAATCAATTCTGATCCCTGGTAAAAAAAAAGATCTAGGTAGAAAATTGGTGTCGGATACAAGCCTATTTAATTACTAGTAGAAAAATGATATTTCAGACATTGCTGTAAACGTAATTGAAATAATGAATAACCCTTCAATTCGAGTCGACTAGCCCTTCTTCAATTCGAGTCGACTAGCCCTTCTTCAATTCGAGTCGACTAGCTCATGCTTTCTTTACTCATTGTATATTTCCTCTGTTCTCGCCACAACCCAAACAGCTAAAGCCATGAGGAATCCTCCGAAGATGTCTGCAGCCAGCAAGGAAGACAGCGGCGATCTCAGTCCCGATCAGCCTCTCCCTCTCATCCAACAGCGCGAGAATCTTCTCACCTAAGCGAGTTTCTCCCTCCCTCTACGGGGTCCAGATGGGCAGCATCCGCATGAAGGGGACGCTGCAGGCTCGACACCCGTATATGTGTATATTTTTAATTTTTTTCCCCCGATTTTTACTCTCGGTTTTTGGCCAAGCGGAAGATATTTAGTGAATAATATTCCTCACCCACAACCCCAAGTGTTCGTTCATTTGTTCGGTGGACTGCTAGTTTTTTTATTTATTGGCGTCAACCAACCATAAGAAACTAGGAAAAAACTAACCGTCTATATAGTTCCATCATACAGAGAAGAGAAAAAAAAACGATTTTTTGGGGTCTTCCAAGTTTCATCATGTGTTTTATATATAAATATATATATATATGCGATGTATTATTCGTGCAATACAATTTTTTGCTGACTCGAGAATCTGGGTGTTCCCTCTCGCCCGTTCTCTTTATCACTCGCGAAAATCAAGTTCTTTTTATTATTGTTGTTGAGGTGTATATCTGATAATACTATGCAGGTTACGAAAGGAACGAAAATTCTGTAGGATGACGATGATGATGATGGCTCGAGCTACTTATGACGAGGCGTTCACGCGCGTGTGACGTCATTTCCGTATTTTGTGAGCACGAGTGGCGTGTGGGGTTCGGAAAGTGCGCGCGTGTGAACGTGTGTCTCCCCTCAACATTCGTCTTCAGATGTCATTTATTTATGGTCTACATATCTCTGTTAATTTAAGGTTCATATATTGTCTATTAACACACACAACACCGACACCGATTGCCATATTTTTCTTTGAAATAAAAACGAAAATCTAGAATATTGTGAACACTAGTGGTCTTTCGAGTGGAATTGTCAAATGAATCCAGGAATCCAGTATATGTCAGAATTTTTTTTTCCAGTTCCCGGTTGTATCTGAAATTTCCGACAAGTACAAAATTTATTATTCGAAATTCTGATGCAGTTTGTTCGCTTAACCTTCTGGAGTTCTAGACTTCTGGTGCAGTTTGCTAGCTTAGCCTCTGTTGTTTTCCCCGTGAATTTCCGTTTCTTTGTTGTTTTTTCCTGGGTTTTTCCCGTGATCAATTCCATTGTTTATGTACAAGTGATTTATGAAGTCACAGCCCTACCTGATCGTAAATTGCTTTTGATTGTCTAAAAAATACTATTTTAATTTGTTAGCTAATTATTCATCATCGTAATATCATTCCACCAGATTTTAACTGAGAAATTTGAGATGCACAGTTTCTCTGCAAAATCCGTGCAGCGTTTACAAAGCTTTAAAAGTGTCGTAAATTACTTTAAAGCAGTTTAAATTGTTGAGAATTTGTAGCAACATGTTCCTGTTATGTTCGTAAATTTCGTCCCGTTCAATATCAACACCTCACTTAACCAGAAGTAACGCGATAAATATTGCAGCTAGATGCCAAACTTACTCCTACCTAGTGACGTACCTACCTTAATTTTTTTACATTTACTCCTTCATTCCTTTTATTGAACAGCCCTCGAATTTATTAAGGAAAAAATGCAGTAATACAGCTGAGGTTGGCTCGTTCTGTAATTTTATTGGCTGTCTAGATAAACACCACCTGGTGGCGATTAGCGCGTAACCAATAGAAACGCTGAGATAACCACGCCCATTTCCAATGAAACGTCAGTTTACCATCGATGAAAATAGAAGTTTGATATGCCGCCAAAATGTGCTTAAGCTGGTACCGTAAGCGTTTAAATCTACCTGGGTTCAAAGTTCAACAGCGAGACAATTTGATGATGGACTGGGAAACGTTACGGTAAGAAATAAACTAATTTATCCAATTTTCCTAGCACCAAATTTTCCTAGCACCAAATTGTTGTCGCAGTTCTGTCGACGGATTATAAAAAAGACGACATTGGAAAAGAGTTTTCTTCAAACATTATTATGTTTTGTGACCACCCTAAGTTCGTTGGGGGTTCGGGTCAATTCAAGATCGTCGCCAAATAGTCAAGTCAAGGGGGGCCTGTGGGCGCTTTTTTTTTTTTTTTTTTTTTTTTTTTTAATTCA
>JAUJYS010000146.1:0-29914 GCA_033995665.1 Melogona broelemanni | reverse complement strand
CTGATTCTGGCTGACATACATCTCGTGCATAACCAAGTTTGATAAGGAAAGCCATCAATTAGCTATTGGTTTCGTGTTCATATTTGGGATCATCTTCATGGTCAGTGGCGCCACCTATTAATGCAACGAGAGAAAGTCAAGGAGCAGGCTCAAATTCTGGAATCGGTTAGTTGGATAACAAATAATACCCCTGTCGAAATGGCTAACTCGAGCGTGCTTGAGCTTACTGTGCATCCTTTTGCGCATTCCATGTTGAATGTTGAATGCTCGAATATGGTTTTCCCCGTACTTGAATTCGCGAATTGTATTAGTTTATCTCAAATGTACTTAATAATTTCAAATATGTTGTTTTGGATGCACTTTTAACGGCTAGGTTTGAAATTGCAAACATGGACCCAATTGACTCATGCCGTTTGTACGATGTTAAATAGCTCTGGCTAGATCTTTGGGCTCCAATAGTTCTCTTTTACCTCCCAAAATTTTGTTTCCCCCAGAAATATATTTGCCCCTAGAGACATATCCTTCTCCCAATAATTTTTTTATCTCTTCCCCTTTCTTCCAAGATCTATTTCCCCCTCTCCCCTAAAAATCCCTCCACCTCCCTCCCTAGAGATTTTTTTTTAAAGATCTATCCCCCCACCCAGAGATCTCTCTCTCCCTTCCCTAACATTTATTTTTCACACTAAGGTTTTCTGTAATCGAGTTGTTGTTGACAAGACTTGCTTCCTTTTCTTAGTTCGACTGAAGATAGTTATAAGAACAATTTTGCTTAGCGTATTTTGAATTTTTGCACGCATAGATTGAATATACACGGAAATACACGCGTAAATTGAATTTTGCGCTCACTTGAAAAAGATGGGGAAATGACTTACACCACTACGACTTTAACCCCATCATTTTGAGCACGAGCACGTGGGGTATTCGTGCATTGTATCGTGTGAGCCAGTTATAAATGACGTTATAAATTGCTTTTTTTTCTTTTCACTGAGCTCCACGTGTGTGCCACACAACAAAAGTCAAACCGTTTTTTTATGCTCTCCCCACAATTTTTTTTAGGGTTGACTTTTACAGTTCTTCGACACTGCTTTTTTGTTTCCGTGTGCTTTTGTTTTAATAATTCAGTGACGCCCGCGAGCCAGAGAGATTGGGGGTAAGGGCTTAACAAGTGGCCCTCTTTCTCGCATCACCACCATCACCATCACTACCACCACCCCCTTTACCTTTGCAGTAGCTCATAGCAAATGACACCGATGAACACCTCCGCGAGGAAGTGGTTTTTATGAAATTGGAAATATATTTCTGGTGTCGTTTTTTGGCGTGCAAGGAGGAAGGGTGGAGAGAAGTGGAGAAGGGGTTTGATCGAAAGACGTTGATGGTGATGGTGATGGTGGCAGTGGTGGACAGAGTGGCGGGGGGAGGGATCGAGGTCACACTGCTGCTGCACCAAACAGGTCTAAATTTAGGAAACAGCTACAAAGTTACCGGGTATCATTTTTGTGCCGTTATACGGTTGAACGGGCGGGGGTAGATAAAGGAGGAGAGGTGCACTCGCGAGTAATTGACGAGTGAAACGCGCCATCTTTGGCATGTGTGGACTTAGATCAGTTGAAAATGTATATTTAAATATGGCACGGAATACTGGGAATGCAATTAAATAATTTGGAACACGTGCACGTAAAATGACTTAATTATTTACTTGATCTTTACCGATAAATGTCCAGAACCTTTTATTAAAAACAGCTACTTGGATTTTAATAATATTTGGTGAAAACCTTCTCCAGTCATTCCTGGGAATATCCCCTCATTTATTTTTTATTTTTTTTTATTCGAAAATTGCTCGCGCTAAAAATTTGAATGGCATGGTTTTGATTAGTGTTGGGTAGGAACGTAACGGAAAAGTTCCTTTCCTAGGAACTGGTTCCTTTTTTTTAGGAACTTAGGAAGGCCTAGGCTCCTCTTTATTTTTTAGGAACTGTAATGGGAACTGGTTCTTTTTTCATCGGAGGAACGGGATCTGGAACTGGTTCCTTTTTCAAAAGGAACGAACCAAACATTGTTTTTGATGGAATGATTTTGAAGCTCGTTGCAAAATGTGTTTTTTTTTTGTGGACTTTCGCCCATCCGCCTTACAGCTATGACTCAGGTGGCTCTGTAACCACACTGCTTACGACTTTCTTCTTTTCATCTGAAAGTGAATTTTCTTAGAAAGCATTTATGATGCCAGATAAAATCTTTAAATCTCAAAACCGGACGGCCAAGATTTTCCAGGAAAACGCTTCCGAAATTTTAGAGAGGAAATGAAGGCCAGGATTTTTTTATTATTGATTCATGATTATGCATTACGCAAGAAGTCATTATTTTTTATTCCTGGTCACTTAGTGAACAGCACAACAGGAGATTCTGTACCCCTCATGTTGGGCAATATGTGAGGGCACATTTTTACCAGTACCGGATTTGTAATGATTCCGGAAACTTGTTTTAACATGTGTTGTATTTTAACTCCAAATAACGGTCGTAATTCCTTTTCGAGTTTTCTGTTTCGAAATTTTGACATCTGTTTGAGATTTTTCCCGTTGTGATTTGATAACTTGATAACTCTTCGCTTTCTTCAAGTCTCAACTTACGTCTCAAGTGGGTTTGTGTGTGTTCTGAGATGTTAGCTTCCCAAATACACACATTTGCGGCACAGCCCAAGCGTGCGGCTGCTCGTTTTTGGCCAAATTAACAACACACACGGGTCCGAATGGGGTCATTGTTAATTGGAAACTCTAACTTGCCGAAGCGCCCTCTATACATTTAGACTTCTATATGCTGTCCACACATTCATGTAGGTCACAGGCCTCTCTTGACGACCAAAAAAAAGTTAAATAGACATGTATGCCGTTTGGTGGCGCTCGCATCGCAGTACTATAGACCGCGAAACTCACTTTCTTGTTGGCATCAATCAAAAATAATATTATTCCAAATGGCGACTGTCCAGCCTATAGGAAACGAGGAAAACGCGCGAAATTGCCTTTGACGAATTTCGATTCGAATTTTTCTCGCGCGCTGATTGGTTGCGCTCGTCCACTGGCGCGCGCTCCACCAGGGATGCCGTACCAGCTAGGGACAATTTCCGCCTCTGTTAGAAATGTCAAAAATCTTTCATGAAGAAAATTGAGAAAGGAGCAATTGAGAGAAGCCAGCCGCTCGCGCGGTTTTCTTGAAAAAAAAATTCAAAGGAGAAATTGGTGAGTCGATGGGGAATATTGGTTCGGCCTGTCACAACAGTGGCCCTCGAGCGAGCCGAAATTTGTGGGCCCTCACACCCATCGGCCTTCTTACCCCCCATGGTGCCCCGCCCCCCTACTCCTTTTTTATTGAAGCCGCTAACTGTAAAAACGTTCGTCCCAGAGCAGTGGCAGTCATTGAGACGTCAACGCTTGACGAGAGTCCAGGTTCGATTTGTTTCCTCCTACAGAATCACCACCAACCGCTTTAGAGAAAAAATCTCATACACGTGCAGCGAGCGATTTTCTCAATGAAGAAGTCGCTACAAAAGTATTACACCAATTTCAAACAATTCCTACAATCTCAAATACAATATAAATTCAGCTTCATTTATTGAGATCGAGAAGGACGAACAACATTGTGTCATGTCGAACAAAAGTTATATATTTTAGCCAGCGATATTTAACTTTTAATATTAATTCGAAATAAATGACTTTTAATATTAATTCGAAATAAATGCCAGGCGTTAGTTCTACTTCTCAAAAAGTGATATAAAAGTGCATCTGAAAGTCCAGTCGAACAGGTAAGTGCATTTATATTGTATTTTGTTTCTAGTAGAGGTAGAGGAAGGTGAAAAAATCCGAGCATCAGTGTATTTAGTATTTAAAATAATAGTTTTTGTGACTGATGATAACTGAAGCAAGATAGTTCGTTCATATGAATGATGCTTTATGAAGATGCAAAATTAAATCTTAATTCTTCATCTTGATCTTTGGATATATTTGACGCACACGTTAAGAGAAAGAGGTAGCGATGAAGTTAAATACCTTTATGCCTATTCGTGGTAGTCACGATCAAGTTTTTCAACTATCGCATTTCAATTTTCACCTTGAATTTCAACCAGAACAATTTTCTTCTTACAAAATATCGAATATAAGCAAAGGTGAAAGTTGTTATGATCAATTCAATTTTGAGGACCATCAACTTGGTAAGTTGATACTTATATAATATAGTTGATACTCATATTATAAGGACAAAATTCCATACAGAACCCATTATATTTTTAGTATTTTATTACCGTTATTTTTTTCAATTTGCCATTGTTGTGAATGGAAATTGTTACTCTCCATACTGGACATTGAAAACATTTACCAATTTTCACTGGATTTTGAAATAACCTTTTTGTTGGCAATATCGTATGTCTAGCGTTCATGACCAAACAGATTAGTCATCTGTTGAAAGTAACACGTTGAAAATCCCCAACATTTATAATTTATTTTATTCAAGCAGCTAATAGTTCAATTAAAATAGAGTGATATTGAATTGATTTCGGGAAAACGCCGAACAAAAATTCAACCTTGGTCTGTATTAGAATTTGAAATCCTTTTTCTTATAATAATGTTGGCATCAGATAGATTATTTTGTACCTTAATAATTGACTCCCACACTAAGCTCCTGTTGGAATAACGTCATGCAAAATGCAATAACTTGGTGTTTGCAAAATTCTATCGGTTAATTTGAGTGCCCGAAAGTTATGTGAGGTGCAACGGCAATTGTGCCAGCGTCGAACCCCGAGAAGGAAACGCGGAAGAGTTCTCCGTTTTGGTAGAGCGAGAGAGAAAGTGGTCAAACAGGCCTTTTTCCCACCTCCCCAACCGTCCACCCCCACTACACTCCAGTGCCGCAGAAACCAACTAGCCTACTTTTTTTTCTCTCTCTTTTCTGCGTGCGTATGTGACGACCACTTTTCCACGTCTTTTAGATGACGTTAATCTTAACCTAGCATCATCATAGTATGTGTGTGTGTGTATGCAGTGTGTACAATAAAATAGGGAGTGGGTTCAAATTTATAAATAAAAATTGGAGAACGTTTATGTAATTGAATGAAATTTCCTCTAGATGTTGACTAGACCTTCCTTTTTTAAATGCAGTCGTGTATACGTGCAGCTGTGCGACAACAGTAATTTATATTTTGGTGTTCGAATATGACATGTTGTAAGTTACTTTACCAAACATTTTATTTTGAAATTGTCCTTGTAGGGAAATGGATACTGGGTGGTTTGAACATAGCTTTGCGAAAAACTATGTTCAGACCACTCTATATCATCCATTTTATCAAGAATTTCCACAAAAAAAATATTTGGGAAAGAAAAGCATCGCTTTAGGTATATAGCGAATGGCAATGTGCTCCTCTTTTCTTCGCGTCATATTCGAACACCAAAATAAATTACTGACGTCACACTTATGCATGATGTCATATAAAAAAGAAAGGTCTTGCCAACATCTTGGGTGAACTAGATTTAATTTGATAAACGTTATACAATTTTAATTTATAAATTTCCTTACTCCCTTTTTTATTGAACATACTGAAAAAGTCTTTGGCGTTTGAGATATGTCTGCGTAGGCTGAATACATTTTTTATCTCGTTTTTTTTTTCTGTTGTACCTGCACACGCTAAAGACTTGTCGTTTGCGTACCCCACATAGAAGCTAAGAAAAAAATTGGCAACCCAGAATCGTGTTTTTTTGTGTGTGTGTGCCGTTACGTTTTGCCGCGAGGTGAGGTTTCCGTTAGGTGAGGAGGGGACAGAGCGAGAGAGATTATTGCCCCCCGAAATGTAGGCGACGGGATTTGGACAAAATGTATGGGTCGCGGTTTTCAATTTGAGAGGAATGTCCCACTAAATATTTCAGATTTAAAAAAAAAAAAATTAAATATTTTGTTTAAATGATTTTTTTTATTCTGGTTGAAAAAAAAATCAGAAAAAAATTTAGATTAGTAATTTATTTCAAAATTTTCCTTCAAATGCCACCCATAAAGACTTTTTTTTCATATGACCGAAAATTGTCCGAATTTAAATTTATTTTGAAAGTGGTAGTTCTAATTTATTTGACCAAATATATGACCATTTAGATGACTATACCATATTATGACTATTTATATGACCAAAAAAATTACGAATTCCAATTTATTTTGTAGAGGCTGTAAATTGAGGTTTCGATAAACACTATCATTTTTAAACTAAAGTGCGGGAGCACCCCAATATAATGTACGAACCGATGGCTCAGTGGGTATGGTCACATTTTTTTTTTAAGTCACCGTAGCGCCTAGTGCACCACAGGACTATTGCACCCTACGAAGCGGACGGTCCCGGGTTCGATTCCTGGCGCAGGCTTTCGTTTATTCGTTAGCCTGGGGTACTGGCGTCACCCCTGAGCTAGGAACTAGGAAGTGAAGGAACTAGTGCTGAACTAGGGAGTCCAGAGCTTAGAGGTGGATCCTGCAGTCTGGCTATTCCAGCTGCATCCCTCTTCTCTTCACTTCGTGGCCACTCCTAGAAAATAAAAAAATAATAAAACGCAACATATAACCTTAATAACCTTTATAAATCGTCATTAACTTGCACCATGGGGCTCCGCCATTAAAATTGGTGGCTTTTAGGAGAAATTTGTTCTAAAAAGGCTCTGCGAGCCAAAACGCTTGGGAAACACTGCGCTAAGCTATCCGACAGAACTTCTGCCGTGATTGTGATGGTAATGAGGGGCACTTTTGTCGTTTTCTTTCCCGCAATGCACGGTTCAAACGCGCAAATGTTTATATCGCTTTTAGACTCCGAACAGGGAGGACGTCTGCCTTGTTATGTCTGCTCATTCGTACCCACGTGATATCCAACTTTTTCATTTCCTGCGCTCAAAAATCAATGTTTACACGAGCCACAACAGGAGAGGGCAGAGTTAGGGAGGATCCTGTTTCTGGCCAATTTACAACATACACTACCTCGTTAAATGCGAACGGGTCAACCCACGCAAACACAAAATTAATTTTTAAAAAATTCGATTGATTAGTGAAATTCATCAATTGTAATTGAAACTGATGACGCAATCTCCATTATCGTTTTTCTCCTAACTAGTGCGATCAACTTTATATCTATTTTTTTTTTCCTTTTCATTTCTGATGTGTACCCTTCGTGTCGCTATGGCAACATATGAGGGACACATTTTCATTAGTACCCCAATATCGAATAAACGAGAGCCTGCGCCAGGAATCAATCCCGAGACCGCTGGCACAGAAGTCGGTTGCAATACCGACTGAGCTAGACGGGTCGTACCTTTTCGTTAAAAAAGGAAATGTAACTGTGTACGTACCGATGGCTCAGTGGGGTATGGCAAGATCCTACGAAGCCGACGGTCCCGGGTTCGGTTCCCGGCGCAGGCTTTCATTTATTCGCTAGCCTGGGGTACTGGCGTCACCGCTGAGCTTCCATTAGGGAGTCCAGAGCATAGGGGTGGATCCTTCCGCCTGGCTATTCCAGCTGCCATTCCCTATCCCTTCTCTTCCCTGCCCCTCGCACATCTCCATAGAGACATAAGGGTGCAGTAGTCCTGTAGTGCACTAGGCACTATTGTGATTAAAAAAAAAAAAACAGGAAAAGTTTCTTTTAGATCCGTTCCTTTTTCTTTTGAACCAGTTCTTTTTCTTTTCAATTTGTTCCTTTTTTTACAACCTGAAAGGCAGTCAGGTTTTTTTTTTTTAAATTAATTAATTTGGTGTTGGTGCCAGTTGACTGTAATTATACATTTGTCAGATTTACCGTTATTTCACGTGCTTGGCTGGATGGAGGTTAACAGGAGTTAGTTAAACGTTAACCAGTTGTTTTTGATGGCCGAGAGAGAGACTGGTTAATGGAATGTTCGTCTGTCCTTGTGGAAGTTATGTTCGCCATCCCATCATCATACACATATTCCATCGACCGTTAAAAAGGGATTGGAGTATTACGGCGGCCTCTCTCGACGAAAACATATTTTGGCACATTTTCAAGGTGATCGTGCGGAGGGGGAGGGACAAGGGAAAGGGGCCAAAAGGATTGAAGAGGGAGGAACAACAAATATTTGCATTCGTTCCGGGGAAGTGGAGGGCGGTTGGGATCGGGGTGGGGGGCGTTGGGAAAGGACGAGCAAGGTCAACATGTTTTTCCACATTTTCAAGTTGAACGTGCGGCGCGCTTGTTTAACGAGTCCACTCTAGAATTTATGCGTTTAACCCTTTCTTTTTTTTTAACCACTTTCAATTTACGATTTACGATTTACGATCTCGTCTAACGGCGCCAGTCTCCATGATTTGATTGCTTCGGGAAAAGCTGAACGCTCCTCACTACGAGTAGTCTACGACACAAGATGTGTTTGGTTTCGGAGAAATCCTTGTTTTTCTCCTTGTGCGTTAGCCGTTATTTGACAAAAAATGAACTCCGTATGCTGCGGAAAATTGAAGGCAAAAGTTAAATAGCACTTTTATTTTTCCCTGACAAACTGGTCGATGACGACGCGACACCATCGAATCCCCCACGACCGTTGTCGTGTTCACCAAACGCATATTAATTCATTTTTAAACAAACATCTAAAAAAATAGAAATAAATTATTAAATAATAATATTTGTTGACTAGTCAACCATGGTGGTAATTGTAATAATTATTATTGCCTTCAATTTGCCGTGGCATACTGATTTTAATTGTTGACATAAGATATAAACTCAGTATGCCGCGGAATATTGAATTATTTCGTTAAGTTATATATTCTGTTTTTTACTAGCCACTGGTCAACGATGACGCACCACCAATCCCCCCACCACTTTCCCGTTCCCAAAAATACCAAATTGCATATTAATATTCGACAAAAAAAATAATTGTTCTACGTATACTATGCTACGTATGTTATTGCCACGGTTGACAGATTTATTCACAGATTGTTTCACGGATTCACTCCGATAATCTGCTGTCTTTGTGCATTAATTATAAGCAATGAACGATAAAAAATAAACGACACATAATACGACACATTTGAAAATTCCCGGGCGCATTTGAGATGGGCGTAAATAAATCAGGAAGCCAGGTATGGGGCAAGTTACTGACTGCAACAAACGATCAAGTCCATTTTTAAACGCAGTCCGCTCAATCACGCCTGATTAGAGTATTCTTGGTCATTTCGACATGGGTTTTGATGATCGATGTGCCGTACCGTATGCGACGCCAAAAACTTATCAGCACGGTAGAGTGTCGTTCTAAAGATGTCGTTGAATCGATAAGAAATTAATTGACGGCTATTAATCGTCCTGTATGCGTCGCATTTCTTACTTACCGATAGGTTGCTCAATCGTACTTCTAATTGCGTCGTGTAATTAAACGAATGTCTTCAAGGACAATATTTAAGAGGAAAACCGGTTAATTGACGGGGTCAAGACTCACGTCAGAGTTCAGGAACACTTGTGGTCAATCAAACATTGATGACTGTTATTAATATTATACGGTGCCATTTGCCAATCCTGCCTTATCTTCCTTTGATCGACATTTATAAAAATTATACCTTGGTGACAATATACGAGGTAGACAAACAAAGGGACAAAAAATCCATAAATTTGATTCATAAATCCATATATTCCGTTCAGCACCAGACGACCACTAGAATTTCCTGCCAAGCCAAAGATCCGGAGTTTGAATCCAGGCAACTACAAAAAAATATTGTACTCATAATTATTTTATTATTCTCGATTACGTTATGAGGTATTCGTTTAATTATTCCTAATCACTGTAGTGCTAATCACTGCATGATTTATACCCCTCGTGTCGCTATGACGATATTGTGAGGGGTACATTTTCATTTTATATTTTCTTCTTTTGTCTACTTTCAACTTGGAATCGTATCCATTGTAATTAAAATAATGTAATAAATAAGATTAAGACGGATTAAAACTAATAAAAAATATTAATAATTTTCTTTAGACATTAAGCATTTCTTGATTAGCAGGCCTCATGAATATATTCTCTCGCGAGCGATTTGAGTAAGCCGCTGTACTTTTGACGTCACTGCAATGACATCACAATTTGATTGAGACATTCCGATCCCGACAGCTGGATCATTTTGCACGCCATTTTCGTTTGACAGATTTTTGATTCGGGGTGGACAAATGTAGGCGTAATACGATGACTTTGATACGTTCAATTTATTCACAGACTGACCGTAATACAAGCCTCGTTCTAAATGCGAGGTCGATGGACTAGGGACGTAATGAGACTCATAATAGGATAAATTGTGCGCTCAATTGTTTTGCAAGGTTCTTACTCCTTTATTGTTTTTGTAGGGTTTTTATTAACCTGGAAAATAAGGGATAGTCCGAAAAAAGTTAGATAGGTGAGGGGAAATCATCCAAAAGTTAAATGTTAGTTAACGGCAGGGTAAATGCAGGAAATAATCAAAATTTTGCTTTTGTGAATATCGCGCTGTGCGCGCTAAATTACAATATAAAACATTAGCACTGCGGACATGCATTATATCACTTTATTTTTATTTTATTCAGGGAAAGTCTAGAATTTAACTTTTATTTTGGACAGTGAAAGTCAGGCAAACTGATTTTCTCTTTTCAGTGTGAACTCAGTATAAATTTCGCTTCAAAGGCTGCTGGATTTTTTTCCGGAACTAATTCATTGGAGATTATTTTTTAACAATTCATTTCGCAGTGCAATGACCTTCTCAATCGAATTACCTTTGTTTAAACTGTTTTAAAGGAGTCTTCCTGTATCGAAGCTCCCAGGTGGCCAGGTCATTTTACCTAACCAAGACTTCACACATAGGTTGGAATGCTATTGGATTTGTTTTTTGCAGTGCATTTCGCAGTGCAATGACCTTCTGAATTACCACAATCTCATTTACTGCATTTGAATTGATTTACCTTTGTTTAAACTGTGTATAAAAGAACTAGATTAACCAACGCCTTTCTGTATCGATGCTCCTAGATGGTCGAACTGATCATTTTGCCTAACCTAATCTAACCTTGTACAGAATAGAGGAATCATAAAGGAATGTCTCTCGCCCGAAAAATTCCGTAGGGCTCGGCCGGGAAATTGAACAACCCGTGTCACCCCCCCCCCAAAAAAAAACTAGCTAGTAGCACCCTACTTTTGTTATACATTGAATATTTCTTAGCACCTACTTAAGGATTATTAGAACCCCCTATTGTCTCTTAACTGTAACACGCATGGGACAATCAGGTGACAAATAGGGAAGAGCTGTCCATTCTTAAAATTCACCATAGTCTCGCAATCTCAGCGGGTGACTTAACGGTGAAATAGTTTAAAGGTGCTGCTGGGGTCAACGATCTCGTTGACTCACGGTGACATTTTTCATTCTGATGTAGGTGCCAACTCGTAACCTCTTTACGGGTGCATGTGTGTTCAATTTCCTCCTCATCGCCACCCCAATTCTCTCCAAATTAAGAGGGGCAGTTATCGGGAAAAAAATGTGACGAAATAGAGCCGCAAAAGGCAACAGGTGAAATGATGTCAAGAAATCGAGAAAGCAGTTTTCGCTGGACTTGGAGAGGAAAATTTGAAATAGCGGCAACCACTTTTGCAAATATTCATTATTCGCTAAATGCAGTTGTTAGCGCTTGAGTGCAATTCTCCGAATGGTTACAGTTTGGCTGGGGACGTCACTGCATTCCGCAATTTTTGATTTCAATCGACTCGAGCTTGTTGAAATGCGTCAGCATAGTTTGGACAATGTGCTTAATCGTCAGGGGGCGCTTAATCACGCAAATGTCACTGTTAGCTAGCAGTGTTGGGTTCGACCCTTTTAAAAATGATCCGGTTCCAGTTTCCGTTCCAGTTCCTCACAAATTAAAAGGAACCTAGGCGCGTTCCTAAGTGCCCTCACATATCTCCATAGATACACGAGGGAGCAGTAATCCTGTAGTGATTAACACTTCGGAACTTTTCCGTTCCATTCCTCACACTACAAATAGGCCAATGAACCCGTAATCGCGGGTTTAATTCCCATCAGGGACCTTCGGAATTTTTTTTGGATGAAGATCCTTACTTTGGTCAGAAGCTTAGACTAACTCCTGGGGGGGGTTTGAAACAGAAAATTTGGACAGCAGTTAAAAAAACTCGTCATAGGTCAGTGTTGGGTTCGTTCCTTTTGAAAAGGAACCAGTTCCCGTTACAGTTTCTCAAAAATTAAAGGGAATCTTGGCGTTCCTGATTTCCTTTGAAAAGGAACCTAAAACTTTTCCGTTCCTTAGATTATTAAAAAAAAAATTCGGAAACTAATCTACAGGACAAATGTAGATTTTCGGATCTTCTGTACAATCTTTTGTAAACAACTTTTATCGATTGTATCGCCTTTATTTATTCGATCATCGACCTACTCTAAATGCAGCGAAGCAATACATGTCACGCGCAGAGGCTATAGCATGAACATGCGTCAAGAGCGGACCGTTTTTTTTTAAAGAACCGGCCTTAGAAAGTGGAAAGTGGAAAGACGTGTTCGACAGTCACACACTGTATCTCACTAGTTCCACGCTCACCTGTAGGCAAACGAGAAAGGCGGCGTGGTTCTTCTAGGGAACGCGGATCGTTAATGCCAAAAGTCAAATTTTGTAGGACATCTCAAATGACACTCTTGTACTTGCTACAACTTGTCTAGACAAGTGTATTATACCTTGCGTGACATACAAAGACGAGATTGTATAATCAAGTACATGTATTATGCAGATGAATGAATGTCAATGTAAAAAGTTGGTCGAGCAAATATGTTACCTCCAGAAAAACAGGGTTGCTATTTATATATATTCTGGTTTTACTTTACTTTTGCACCTCATTTCTTATTTTCATTGCACAAGTTCTTTACTCACCCCCCTCACCCTCTCACCACGATTTTGATATTCCATGGACGAAAAACGGGAACGAATATTTTATGCTGTTGAGAGGGGAAGGGGGTTGTGGAAAGACTAGAGACAAAAATAAACTCGTTTCGAATAGGCAAGGCGAACTAATAATGATAAAAAATTTCAAGTGCAGGTCTGCTATGTTTCAGTCGACGCCAACCAACTTTTCCATATATGCAAATGTAGGTTTTGTATCGCATACCTTCCCGTCTCCTCCTCTCTTTACTTGCTGTTTTGGATTGCCAGTTATGGATCTGAAAACAAAACTCGTTCAAATAATGATTTTTCAATGGTTGCCCCTTTTTGCCTTAGATCATTTGTAATTTTGACGAACCTCTTATTAAAATCTGTATTCTATCTGTTCCGAGTTAGCTATTTTAGGGTTAGACATTTCTTATTAATTAACAGTAACAAATTCTGAAAATGTTGTGTTAAAACTGTAAAATTTATCTTTTAATATAAACAATATCTAAATTTGTATTGCGTGATAGTGTAGTAATATGCCAATAGTTAGAATAATAGCTTGGAGTCAGGAGTGTGTCACTAAAAGCGATGTTGTCAATATTGACGTTTTAATGATGCAATTGGCCTTCGTTGGTCTTTCATATCGTTAATCACTGAAACATAATCAATTAAATTGGCGATGTGCACAACTTGGGAAGACAGATATAAGCAGTTATTAAATCATTCTGGTTTCTTTCTGGAAAACCTTCGCACAATTCTACAGTAACCCTTGTGGAATGTTTGAAATGTAATACTTAAATCGCCGTTACTACTGCACTACAGTAAATTGTTTGGCGTACTATTGGTGGAAATGTGACTACCTTTTACCCTCACCAACCCTTCCTGTCGATCGCCACCAGTATTTTCAATTCACCATTTTTTATTATTATTCACCAACGAGGGAGCGAGTTGAACAAAAATAGCTGACTGTCCCATGTGAGGTTGAGGTTGAGCGCGCATATACATTGGCTACCGAACAAATACGTGCGTGTCCTTGGCAAAGGGTGCTCCATGGACACGGGTTGGTCACGTGGTTTCACCTAGTAGTAGTAGTTGAAGAGTGTACACATGTAGTATTGCGCAATATTAATATGAGCTCTCTGCTTGTGTGGCGCTGTGGTACTGTGTGATGGTAGTGAGTGACCATTGCCAATTCCTTGAGTAGTCCGTGTGCACGGTTATAACCTGTGTAGCGAGATATCCCAGGATCGAGCTAAAGGATTGTGTATGTGTACTGTGGACTGACTTCCACTTCAAGGTTGGCTATATTCTAAATCTTATCGGAAATAGAGTTTCCATTTTTTTTATTATTCACCAAATAGTTATACACTTTTTTATTGCAGGTAACCCCTTTCTTTCCTAATGCACAATTATGTATTTCAATCAAGTTTTTTGTTTTGCAAATGCATTTTCATCTTCATGAAAGGTTTGCCATAACCAAAAAATTTTTTGGGCGAGGGGATTTCATTGATGGGATATAATTTTCCAGATCGTCTTATAATGTGTTGAAAGTTCCGAACAATATTATTTGCAAATTTTTTAGGTATTTGGTTTTTTCATATTTATTGATTAATTTGTACTTCATTTACTATGAATTTAATTACTTTTCATTTAACGAATTTCATTTTATTTCCAATTTATTTGAACTATTAAAAGTAGAGAAACATTGAAATTGATGCTAGTAATTGAAATTACAAAAGCAAACAATTTAAATTGAAATTGATGCGGATTGCTCCAACTCCAAATTTCTTCCTCGTAGAGAGATTCTTATCATTTGAGAAACATCTACAAACTTCCCGATTCCGTAACTAAATATCACAAAAGGGAACAACGGCCCCAATTGCTCAATTTTATCACACACATTGCGTTATCAAGAAATCGTAATTGACTCTCCATTCTATCCGTTACTCCCACAGTATCTGGCCGTCACATCGTCTCAAGACGCCCCGCACCCAGGAAGCACCATCTACCTGCCCCGAGCGCTTTATCTCTACCTGCCTCAAGGGCTTGACTTCTACCTGCCCCGAGGGCTTGGCCTCTCCACCCCGGCAGCTCTGATCACCTTCCCCGGGACGACGAAGCTGTGACCATGGACGCCCTTCCCGGCGTGACCTCCGCCCTTCTCCCTACCACCACGGCCGCCACCACCCTGGCCACCTCGCGGTCCCCCGTCCTGTCCCCCGCCAGCAAATCCCGCACACTCATTCCCCACGGACCGGGCGCCGTCCCCGCCACCCTCCTCACCATCCTGCTAGTGGCCGCCGTGCTCTGCAGCCTTCCGGTCGTCCTAACCACCGAATTTCAATCACGGACCAATCTCACAGACGTGCGGCCCCCCTCGGCCCAACCTTGGACTGACACGAGTGGCTCGCATCGTACCCCTCAGGACCTGCGATCTGGTGCAGTCAAGCAGCCCATTCCCTACTCCTATCTGTACGATGGAACGGGTTCTTCTTCCCCCTCGCCACCCACCGGCAGTCCGCCGTCGGCCGGTGCTGGATCGCTGCTGGATGCCAATCGGCTGGGTGAACAGTGGCAGGCGGCGGCCGCTCGGGTGGGCCAGCAGTTGATGGGAAATGGATTTGGGGGGAAGCGGGACACGCTGTGTTTCGCGCATACGGACTATTTTATTCGGGAGGTGCGCAAGTTGGAACCGTGGGCTCTGCACAGTAAGTCAATTTATTTTTTATTGTTTTTTTTTATATTTATTACCACGCTAGGAGAAAAATAAGCGATTTTCTCCGCAACTCTACACTTAATATTTAATTTACAATTTACAATTTGTAAATTAATTATGTGTTTGCACGGGTGGATCGCGGCTTCAATTCCAGGTCGACCTCACCAGGTTTTTTTTTTAAATTGGCAACGTGTCTTTATATATAAAATATGAAGATTTAGTACACACGACTATAATCTAGATAGCTTCCTATAGCTATAGAATTAATGAGCAATTATGCATTAATTTTGATCAATTGCTCCTTGGTTTTGTAAAATGGTCCCTTTTAATGTCATTTTAAAAATATTATTTTGAACCGTTTGAACCCTTTTGAATTGTTTTGGCAATATCTGGGTTATTTTTTTTATAGTTGTACAAGGCGGCAAGCATATTAGTGCATTCTGATTTAGTTCAGTTAGCATAGCTGTGTTAAAAAAATGTGTCACCCGTGAATTAAATGATGACATCAATGATTTGGCGCTGACAAGACACGCCACAAGACACGCTTGTCCTAGAAAATATTACAACTCGATTCATGGGGGCTGTCGAAAAATGTAGAATAGGGGTGGGCGCAAATTATGTACGTCGTCGGCGTTTCCAAATTTCTTAAATTTAGTGATTTAATGCACCTCTTCCGTAAGCTAGACCTTAGTTAAATACCAGCAATTAGGAAAGACTTAAGCTTCCCCGATTATTGTGACTGTGTCCCGGCTTCGATTCCAGGCGCGGAGTATCGTTTATTCGATCCTGGGGTACTGGTAAAATTTGGGCCCCCCTCGCCTAGGGCTGATCACTTGAAGAATATAATGCAAAAACAAATTATACTGTTTTGATTAATTTAAAAATATGTCAAATTTAATTACATTCCGATAATTTCGAACAAAGATTTTTAAATGATTTTTTATTTCAATTTGACTACGGCATAATTTAATGTCCATTGCTTAAATTGAATAATTTCTCATACCCCGGTAATACTTCCCAATTGAAACGTGCGATTTAAAAAATTACGAAAGTCAATCGCTAAGTCTGATGGAAATTCCGTATACCAAACCACATGTTCGGAAAACCACGTCTTGCAACCGCGCCAGAAGAGTTGTTACCACATGGCGACAATAACTATGAAAAAGAAACCATTTTTAACCGGGCTCCTGACCATGGTCTCATGTCCACATCCACTCGAAATGTCGAACCATGAGGTTGCGTAGTGACATGATTTTGCTCGTCGATCGGTTTTAGGTGTCCCGCTCTCTTTTTCTACTCACCATAAATCAAATTAGATAAAGGAGAAACGCGATACGAAATAACAAGATTCGGCCCGAACTTGGCACAGGGCCCAACCACAATCAGTCGCCTCCTCCAACTTACAACTTAACCCACTTCCCCCCCCCCCACCCTACTTCGGACATTCCGGGGGCCCAAAATCTCCACCCACCCCACAACTGGTTCCTTTTTTGTGGATCTTAGGAACGCCTAGGTTCCTTTTATTTCTTTAGGAACTGACTTAAATTGGGAATTCGTTCCTTTTTTTTTTTTTTTGCAAAACTGGAACTGGGGGTTTATTTTCTGTGTCTAGGGTTTCTTTTGCCATAACCTTCAATTTAGAATTTTAAGAATTTTACAGCATTAGATGTTAAGATGTCCCGCAAATGTCCATTTGACGTCATCATGAACATGAACGTGGGTATCTTTTAAATATGTTTTATTCGAAGGAACAGAAAAGGAACGGAAAAGTTCCATGTTTGAAAGGGAACTAGGAACGCCCAGGTTCCTTTTAATTTGTGTAGGAACCCCTCCCCCCCTCCTCCTTTCAGTGGTCCGATATCGTGCATTTAGGGTAAATTTGACTGACTCTGGGGGTGTTGGTTTTCTATTTTCTTAGGTGTTCCATTTTCCATCAGTGTTCCATTTTCTTAAAAAATCCCGGCACTGGGTGCCCTCTTCTTAAATATGGGTGTTTCATTTTCTTAAAAAATCGCGGCGCTGCGCGCGCACTCTCCGCAGTGAAGAAGTTAAATATATGAGTCCATTTTTTTTTAAAATTGCGGCGCTGCACGCTTTCTCTCCTAAAATATAAGTGTTCCATTAAAACAAATTGCGGCGCTGGGCTTATCCAAATCCTTATCCAAAGGTATTTCATTTTATAAAATCGTGGCGCTGCACGCGCTCTTTCGTAACCTATAAAGTGTAAGGTTTTTTTTTTTTTTCGATTACCGACACGCCCCCATCCCCCTTCTCCAATTAGATTCTGCTGACCCCCCACTTTTTTTTTTGATAAATCGGACACTGAATGTAATATATAGGTCGAAATTAGTGAAAGAGATAAGACCGATTTCTTGACTTTTCTTCTGACGCGCGCCTTACCACCAGTCCATCAATTAACTCGGGACGACCCACTAACGCTATCTCGTTTCTCCCACTTTTGGTTCCTCTCGTTCCTCGTCCCCCAGACCCTGCTGCCAACCCTTTGTCCCTTCAGACCCGCCCCCTTCTGCGCCCCCGGCCCCCCCAACCTCTCAAAACCCACCCTCGAAGCCACGCTTACTTGTTTAGTGTTTGTTTACAAGTTGGCATCGTCTGTGCAATTCAAACACATGCGCGAGGCCGTTACGCTATGTCGTTCACCATCAAGAAAGGGCATCGCAAACCCATTCTTTTTCCTTTTTTTTTTGGGGCGAAACTTTCGACTTTATCTTTAACTGCTAGTGTTACTAAAATTAGTTTAAGACGTCTAAAAATACTGACTGGAGTCGTTTTTTTTTTAAATAATAATACAGGATGATATGATTTACGAAGCTACAGTAGTAAATATGATATTGCACGATTTATGAAGTATTTCCCAATTTTCAAATTAAATACTCCAAAAAGCGAATTGTAATTGCAAAATAGATATCAGCATTCTGTCGGTTCTGTCGATCTGAACTTTTATCTACTGAGAAAATACATTTTTAAGAAATGTAAACCAGGATGTAATAAGTGTGATAAGGAAACCAAGTAAATAGCGATCGAAGAATTGTGTTCCTCGCATAGTGTCATTCGTTTGGTGAAAGTGATGATTGATTAGCTTTATGTTGCGAGTGAAGGTGACCGTACGAATTTCTATCTCGCCCAAAAAATTGCGGTCGGTCGGGAATTGAACCCGCGATCGACCCGCTAGTGCTAACCTTGCACCGCTTCTCAATAAAAAATTGGCTGTACGTCGTCAAATTGTCAGCTTCTTCCACATTGTGGTGTAATCTGTGTTGCGACTCTTTTGGTAAACACATTTTTTTTCTCAAAAAAACAACATTGAGATAAATATTGACAACAAGCTCGCTGTAGCCATAATAAATATAGCAATATGTGTATAGCAATATGTGTTGCATATATGTGTAATAAATATAGCAATACGTGTAGTATGATATGAGAAAAGAAAAAACCGATTTTCATTTAATTTATTTTGCAAGTGTTTACTTGCTGCTAGTTGACAGCTGATTTATAACAGTATATGACACATTCCTTGGTACACATTCCTGGTACTAGATGACACACAGCCATGATCAGGCAAAGGTCAAAGGTTTTCTTGTGACGATCTGGCATATTGATGAGATTGGTCTTGTTTATGCGAAAATTCGGGTTTTAAGTCCGGCCCTACCCCGAAATCGTCATTAGGAGACGTTTGAATCAGTCTACTTAGTCAATCTCATAGTCAGACTCATACTGCAGTGTTTCCCAAACTTTTCGGCTCATGAAGCTCTTTTTACAACCATTTTCAATGGTGGAGCCCTTCAGAGGGCACCAATTTTAATGGCGTTTCTTATTTATTTTATTTCCGGGAGTGACCGCGAAACCTTTGGGAAATACCCGCGGAGCACAGTTTGGGAAGCGAGATCATAGAGGATACCTTTGAACGTGATGTTTTGACAGTCATCCAAGTCTCTCTAACATATATTGTTCAATTATGTGTAAATTTCAATTGAGAATTGTTGCTTGGGAGCGCACAAATAAATTGGGCAACCTCATTTCGAGGCAGAAGCACAGTTGCTTTCACGGGGAAAAGGGTTGCTATTAGATGACAAGGTTGTGGGTGGGCGGCTGGCTTTCAAACCTTAAAGCACACGAACACTGACAACGAACAGGATATAAGCAGTCTCAAATTTATTCTCAATTGACTGTCAGCCTCACTTCCAGGAAATTGTTTGCAAACAGATCGTGTACAAAAGTCCAATGTGACATTTTTTTCTAATTTAAAATGAGTATTTGCCGAACTTTTGTAGGTGACACATTATTTTCTTTTGTATGACTGATCACCCTCAATTTGTAAAGGAAAAAAAATCATGGGTTCGATAAAAAAAAATAACTGGCATGTAGATTTATTTCAATACAACACTATTTTTTCGAATGTATCACGTCAGCAAAATACTGTCCATCCATGCATTTTTTTACAATCGTTTCATGGCATTTTGTACTCTTGTTTCTACCTGTATTTGTATTTGTATTGTATTTTGTATTTTAATTTGTATTTTGTATTTGTATGTGAGACATTTTCAGCAGTCTCCGTGATCGAATAAACAAGAGCCCGTGAAGGTTAAAGTTTAAAAAAAAAAAATATGTGCACGCCAAATTTCCCCTCTAGCTGATTAAGTTACTAGCTATTGTACCTGGCTTCGCCCGGGATAAAGAGGAGAGCATTTTGTTCAAAAATGAAAAGTTCAGTGACTCCAAAAAATGCTATTTTTTCAGTTCTTTTTCGCTCATCACCATTTTGTTTAGCTAATGGTGCTCCTGCTTTTTTTTTTTTTGTAGTGCTGGACGCTTCTGCCAAACTGCCGAGCGGTGTGCTTCAAGGCAACACGGCGTGGTGGGGCAACTACAACGAATGTTTGGACGTGCACGTGGACGAAGTGAGTGACAAGACGCCCCCACCCACTGGTACAGCCTCCACCTACACCCACTTCCATGGACAGTATTGTACCGTGTCGGTGCAATTGGATGCCATTAAGATGCACAATCATACCACGGAAACCGTCTTGGTGAGATTCTATTTCATTATTTATTTATTAATTATGTAAACTGTTAAGTGGGCCTATTTTTTTCGTTTTCTTTTCGTTTCAAAGCCCTATCCGTTCGCCTTTTCGTTTCAAAGCCCTATCCAGGGTTGAGAATCTGGTAATTTTGCTTAGCGAATTGAAAGGACGAATTTCTCTCGTTCGAAAGGAGGACCAGAAGTATGGAATTGAACCAGGAAGTAGGGGATTTTAAAGGCCCCTTATTTTACTGGTTCAACGAACTTTACTGTTCGCAATAAAATTAATAAATTAAAATATAGTCAAAATTAAATTTTCAAAATCATAGTGAGTCGAGAAATTGTGGATCAGAATTAAAAATTTTAAAATTGTAAAATGGGGGTATTTGGGGCGGGAAAATCTTTGTCAATGCCCACAGGTCAATTTATTTATACAAATATAATTTGCATTTGAGAGAGGGTAACAATGATTTGCTTAATTAATTATTTGATCGCGAAAATAGTCTAGTTTCTATTTTGTGCTTACTCATTGCTGATACATTTAGTACGGTACCAACAGATCTAAGCAGCTAATTTTTAACGATTAATTCGTATCCTCTCATATCGTTTAGGTGCGCCTCGGTCTGCTGGACGGAAGCAGCGGTTCCGGTGCCGTCGATCGCAGCTCCCTCTCCGTCAGTCTCGGTCTGTGCGTGCCTTCAACCTGCTCGCCACTCGACACTCAGCTCAACATTCAAGCAAGTAAGTCATTCATTCATTCATTTTTATTGACACAGATGTAAAAAATAGATACATCCACGTCATCGCCCCTAAATGTTTAGGGGGGAAATCAGCCGCCCCTTAGCTGTACCGAGGTACTGACTGTGAGGGGCGGCAAATCAACAATTCCATTACGTTTTCCTACAAGTAACGCCGTCCTATAAGCAACGTTGGAGAGTAACGTCCGAAACGGGACGTTATTTCCGTTACTTTCATTTGTGAGTAACTTTATAACGTTTAGTTACTTTCATTTTTTAAGTAACGGTAACTGTAACGTTTTCCTCTTGCTGATAAGTAACGAGGATCGTCTCAGTTACTTTTATAAAAGTAACTTGCCCAACTCTGTCCGTAAGGAGGCGCCACTTTGGCCCACGTTTTTTTTAAAGCCTGAATTCCTCTAATTTTTAAAAAGTATTATTAACAGGACTGGAATCACGATCTTGTATATTTTGTCTTGAATTGAATTTGAATTTTTTGTCTTATACGTTTCTCATTGTCTCATACGTAAATGAATGACATCACCCCAAAAAGGTGGAGATTGGGTGAAAACTGTCATTAATTTACTTTATTGTCATTTGTGTCCTCTAATTTCTCCCCAGTAATGGATTCGATGCAGCTTCCGGTTATTGCTACCACTCAATCGTGTCAGAGTAAGGACTCTTACCAATTGGACACTTCAGCTTACGCAGTCATGTAAGTACGAGAGAATGAAGCAAACGACATTTTTTTACTGCCGTTAATATTCATGGCACGTAACTGCTTAGTTACCAATTCGACTTTCCCTACCCATTGGCTTTCCTGCAATACACGGTGCATTGTGTGATTGCGCGCTCGTATTTTTTCGGGGTGACTTTATTCTGTACCTGCACACTGCATCGCAAGTTTCATTAATGAATGATTTCGGAGAAACACATTTAATTTTCTCCTACCGCGATAGCCAATAAGAATAGAATTAAAACTCATAATGCTAAAAGCTAGTGAATTGTAGGCCTACCATTTAATTTTATCCGACAATGATTCACACGTTTCATTGAAATGAATGATTAGATTTTGCGAACTGTTCGACTAGACGCACTTACCGGCCATCATCTTCCGCGAGAAATTGAAGAATTAGAAAAATAAAACTTCGATCTTAATATACTGGCTGGTAAGTGCGTTTAGCCGAACAGTTCGCAAAATCAAATCATTCATTTCAATTAACTGCGTGCAATGAGAGTTGCACATCCTGTTTTCGCAAGTTTCGTTTGGCGCTTGCGAAAACATTTTGAAAACCCGTTTTTAAGTATATCTTAAAATGTAACGTTTTTAAGTATATCTTATCCCGCGATACCCTGATTCTTCATTTTATTCGATCCCTGGAGAAAATATTTGATCCTAAGTGAGAAGGAAAATAACCGTGTTGTGTTCTTGTGTGTCTCCTCACCCCAGATGCATGTGGAGCATCATCGTCTTCCTGATTATTGTGGGCACGGCGTACGATGTGGCAAAATCTAGGCTCAACTCGTGTCGTTGCCGTGACAAGACCAACACTTCGTCGCCTCATGCCAGCTCCATGGACCCGTTGTCTGCGCACTGCAATTCCTCGGAAAAACTCAGCCAGCATGGTCAGTAATTTTCCTAACATGCACTTAATCTTTTCAGCTCTCTGGGTTAGACCAAGTCTTGAGTAAACCAAGTCTAAAAATAAAATATAGTTGTAATTAAGGGGTGGCTTAGGGGTGGATCCTGCAGTCTGGCTATTCCAGCTGTCATCCCTCTTCCCATCCCTTGCCTGCCCTTCACATATCTCCCCAGAGACGCGAGGGTGCAGTAATCCTGTAATGCACTAGGCGCTACGGTGATTTAATAAATAAATTTAAGATTTAAAATTTTTAATAATTAAAAGATTTTATTTTAATATTATAGATTGTGATGTACTAAATTTATTTTGGCATTTCAAAATATTATTCACTCTCATTATATTGTTTTTTAGACTACTTTAAATTTATTTGTGCAGCTCATTTTCAATTTCTGCAGATCAATAATATTTTTCGAGCATCAAATATTTATTGTTTCTTTTCCCTGGCTGTCGTGTACAGGTATATTGGGCAAAGTTCTTCTGTGCTTTTCGGGCCTTTCCAACATGCGACAAATCATGTACGTGGGTCAGGCACAGTCCGAGCACATGTCAATACTTCATGGTATCAGAGTCCTCAGTATGACGTGGATCATCTTGGGTCACACTTACTTCGTTGGTATGATCAGTGGACCACTCTGGGGTAAGTCAGCAATTTATTTTTATATACTCGTTTGCAAATCTGACTTATCAGGACATTTCAATATTGCCGTGTAATCGCATAGTGCAATTCTGAGACAGGATTTTGGTCCGAAATCTGACCTGACTGACTGACATGATGAAAAAAGACTTGACTTAAGCTCGGCCTAAGATTATAGTTTGATAGTAATTGAATCGGAATCTTTTGTTTCTAGAAAACGCCAAAGACTTTTTGGCCCTACCGGCTGATTTTGCCTTTCAGGGAGTTTTGCGCGGAATTTTCAGCGTGGACACCTTTTTATTTTTAAGGTAATTCACACTTTATTTTCTGGTTACTGCGTTTTTGTTCATAGAATTCGTTCATGATCTCTGCTGCGATCTAATGCATTTACAAGTTATTTAATTTTATTTTCTCTTGTCGTTTTTGCAGTGGCTTACTTGTGGTACATGTAACCCTAAAGAAGGTGAAAGCCTCTGATGGAAAATTCAGTTTAGTCCTATTTTATCTTCATCGTCTTATAAGGTATGTCCATTCGATCACTTTATCAATTATTGAATTTACATTGTGTTTTGATTGTAGATATGCGAAAATCAATTAAAATTCGACAATACAGATTTTTTTTTTAACCAGTTGAATAATTCGTCAGAAATAGGTCCATTTTTTAAAAAATTATTTCGTAATTTTATTTTTATTTTAACGGGTTTTTTTAAAATGATATACACTATATTTTAATGCATTTATAGTTAGGTCATTACAAAATAATCGATACAGTACTTTATATTGTTAATATATCAAGACATGTGGTAAAACAATAAACAATGGTATAAACAATAGCACTACAGGAGATTCAGTACCCCTCGTGTTTCTGTGGCAATATGTGAGGGGCACATGCAATTAAAATACAATATTATTAAAAATGTAATAACAATTATTATTACCATGATCAAAAGTTAGCGTCATCATATTTTAGCGTGCTTAGAGTTTCATGTACCTTTCTTTCAAACCAGTCAAACAAATCGTCTGGAATTTACAGTGATATCAAATTACAATTGATTAAAAATTATAATCTAATTTCCTGTTTCCATAGAATTGTTCCCGTGTACATGATGGCTATTGCGTGGGTGGCTGGTCCATCCGATTACGTCTTAGCCGGTGGTCCCCTGTGGCCACAAATGGTTCAAGCCAAGAACAACTGCCAGGAGACATGGTGGAAGAACCTACTCTTCATTAGTAATTTCGGGGATACCACAAAAATGGTCAGTTTTGGCTTGTCTTATCTCTTGGTTATTCTGAGTAACCGTGAAGACTAACTGTGATCAGTTTTAACCGATATTCCTATTTATTTTTGTTTTTCTAGTGTATTCAACACTCGTGGTATATTTCAATGGACACACAGCTCTATTTCATCTCTCCCCTGATTGTGTATCCCATGTACAGGTAAGTAGAGAGATCTGCTTGAAATATCACTAAAGGGACGAGGTCCGGTACAGCGCCTGCAATCCGGTACAACTGAGTTTTGGCAAAACTCAGTTCGTGTCTTTCCCGGCGCTGTACCGGACCTAGTCCCTCTCGTTTTAATTTATAGACGTCCTAACCCACTATTAATTAATGAAATATCACTGCTGAGCAGCAATTTCATAGCTACACACTATATTTCTTTGGATTATTTGTCAGAGGATCGGACCAGTTAGGTACTATTATAATCTACATTAATTGTACTTATCTAATCGGTGATTTAATGATCAGTCTTCAATATTTGATATGTTTTATGACAGACTTTCCGCATTATGAAACTCATTTGTTCCTTTGTGTTACTTTTCCCTCAAAATCATGTAAATAATGGGTAATTAAGATGTAAATTACTAAAAACTTATGAATACACATATGTATATTCGGCATTTATCTCGGCGTGCTCCCGCTCTGTAACTTTAAACACTAATGATTAAATCACGGATTAGCTGAGTACAATTAATATTGGATATAATATTAATTCTCTGGTCCGAAATAGTCTAGCTAAATATAAAGGAACGTAAATGTAAGGGTGCCCATCCCTGTCAATGTTGGCTCCGTCTGATGCGAGTGTAAATTCGACTGCAATGCCTAACTAATGTGACGTGTGTTGTGTTTGACAGGTTTCCAAAGGTGGGTATCACTCTGGCTGTGCTCTGCATCATCGCTTCGTGTACGACAGCCGGTGTCATTTCTTATACCCTGGGTCTTCCCTCTTCATCTCTACTGCACACTGTGTAAGTTTCATTTTCATCAAGCAAAACAAAATTTATAATTGAAACAACCATTTGTTTACGAATGTTATTTTTTATTTGTTTGCAGACCTGTCGATACTCTGATTGCTTACGCCAAAGAGTTCTACATTAAGCCATATTGTCGTATGGGTCCTTACGCAGTGGGTATGCTCGTCGGATACATTTTGCTCAATGTCGACCTGAAAACAAAAATCAAACCGGTAAGGATAAAATACCAATTGAATGAAGTTGTAGGTAGGGAGGGTGGGCAAATAACGATATATATCATGAATGTAGTCAAAAGATATTTGAAAGTAAAATCAAAATGGCTCAAAATAGTTTTAAAACAAATTTTAATATAAAATTTAAAAAAATATGGAAATAACAATTTAAAAAATATTATTTAAAACAATATTGCAAATCCAATGAATTGATCATATCGATTTTATGTTCAAGAAACTAACGATAACATATATTAGTTAAATATAAGGAATGTAATGTGTTCGCTCATTTATAAAGATAACAATTCTATTTTAGCACTATAGCAATTTCAAAATTATTTTAATGTAAAGAGATAACAAAGCTTCTGAATTAGTCTGTAGTGCTATTGAAATTTGCTTATGCAACTAGCAACAAGAAAAATTAATTAATTAATAAACAAGCGTTTTATCAATTTGTGTGTGTTGTATTTTTAATTGACAAACATTGTGTGACATGTGATTAATTGGAAAATTGATGTTATCATTTGGCAGCCGGTGACGTATTTGTTGTGGATTATGGCCCTGGGCTGTAACCTAGGCATTCTGTACGGAACCTACGGTCAGTTCATCACGGAAACGCCGCCCTCCGTGCTTGTCAGCGCCGTCTACAATGGTATTTCCGGTACCTTGTGGGCGGCGGGCATTGGCTGGCTCGTCTGCGCATGCGTCATTGGCTACGGAGGTAAGACTAAACCTTATCTTCTTTTTATTGGTTCATCGTTTTATTTCGTCCAAAATTATATTTTATCTATTTTTTATATTTTTCTACTCAAATAAATTAAATAATATGCCAGGTAAATATAAATATTAAGCATAAACAAATAGAAAACGTCTAGCAAAGTGGGTATTGCAACCGGCTTCGGTGCGGGCGGTTCAGGGTTCGACTCCCGGCGCAGGCTCTTGTTTTATCGATCCTGGGGTACTGGTGAAAATGTGCCCCTCACATATTGCCACAGCAACACGAAGGGTACAGAAACTCCTGCAGTCATATTTACTAAAGTGATCAGGAAAAAAAATTATATTAAAATGTACAAGTTAAGTGATAGAAATAAATGATGTGACCGATTTGATGATGACTTCTGAAATTAATGGATATCCATTAATTTCATAATTTAATAACATAATTTAATCCATTAATTCAATAATCCATAACCTGATAAATAAAAATAATGAATTGATCAAGAGATAGATTTGATTTTACGTAATATCACCTACATGTTTTCTTATTGATTGTATATTTATTTATAGCTTTAAGAAACAATGTAAAATTAGCCAATTGTAGTGAACGGCTTTGATCTATTCTAATCCTTGTCCACTTTGTTCTCTGGCACAGGAATAGTCAATTCGATTCTCAGCTGGAAGGTTTGGGTGCCTCTGAGCCGACTCACTTATTGCGCATACCTCTTACATATGATCGTTCAATACACATTCTTCGATAGTAGGCAGAACAAATTTCATTTCGACCATTTACTTATGGTAAGTCTGCTACATACACATGTATATTTTTTTTCCTTTATATTTTCTAGTTAGTATTATCGTAGAACATCCGCGATTTGTGTGGCGAACCCGGGTTCGATTCCTGGCTCCAAGTTTCGTTATTCGATTTTGCGGGCTACTGGGGATTAAAATGTGCCAGCTAGTCCACAATTGATCCGATCTGGTTGAGTGGTGAGCGTGATCGCTCGCCGACCAGCGGATCTGATCTGGGTTCGATTCCCGGTGTAGCCGATCGTTGGATTGGCTCGTGGTACTGCGTGGTTAAACCACTTCTGTATTCTGCCAAGAAAACACGGGGGACTCCTGCTCACTCAAGCCACCAGGTGTCGGGGGATCTTTGGTCGAGGTCCTGAGACGACACGAGGGACACACAACATTTGATAAAGCGATTAGTGTTATAATTTTTTTTGTGTTTTATCCTCTGTTATAATTTATCTGGTGGTGTTTACTGATAATTTTACATGATAATACATGATAATAAAGAAAATATGTTAATAATACTGATAATTTTAAGTTAATTCATTTGATCAATCAATTCTAATTTGAAATTTGGGTTAGTATCACTTATTTTTAATTCTTGATAATTAATTGTTACAGGTGATGTTCTTTGCGGGATTCATGATATTGACGTATGCCGTTGCGCTTATATTTTCCGTCGCCTTTGAAGCTCCCATCATACGATTAGAAAAGCTAGCATTATCTGGAGACGAACAGGTAAACGCAGGTTATCTCAAAATTTGCCGCTTCATGACATATATGGTATTCGCTATTATTTTATATCGCGATATATGATGCGAGATGAGATATGATTTTTATCGTGAATTCAAAAATATCGCCAGTTGAGAAATTTGACATCAGTAATTTTATTTTTCTGAATCTTTCGTTTCTTTAGAAACCCACCAAAAACGGATCGACAAACCTGTGACATCTTTCAACCACCTGAGCTATACTCCACGTGACTGATGGAGTTGCCCAAAAAATGTTGACTGCAGAGCCTTCTTGACAGTAGTGACTGCAGAGTGATTTCTTCCTGACAGTTGTGATTCGAGAGTTGCCTAATTGGTTCTCTCGTTTGGTGGCGCTGTACTACAGCAGGACACCGAGAGAATCCCGTGCCGAGAAGAGACAAGGCACACGCTCCCCGAGCATAAAAAAAAGTTCGAGCGTATCAAAAAGAGATGTGTAAAAAATAATATTATTTTTTAAGTATTTGATGATGGATGATGATTTGGATGATGTGTTGTATACAAAAATGTAATGTATTAACAGAAAGAATTGCCGAAAGATATATAAACCTTTTTTTATACAAGCATTGACTTTTGTACAACAATTGACTTTTTTTATGCAATTTTTTATACAACTATTGACTTTTTTTTACTTACAAAATGTTTAATTGCATAAGAATTTTTTTCGAAAAATCTCGATTTTCTTTAAAACACGAGTTAGACGTTAATTCGAGTGCAGAAATCGACTTGCTGAATGCATATTTTAGGTCTAAAAGTCGATATCTTCTCGGTAATAATAGTTGAGATAGGACGTCAATAATTCAAACAGATATAAAAAACGGTACAAGAGAGTTCGCCAGACTCTGTTCGTCTTTATTTCGGCGCTGTACCGAACCCCATTTTTTATATCTGATATCTACTCGATTTACCCCCTATCTCGCATTGTCAAAAGGCGGATGAGGGGAAATTTTACCCCCCCTGAACCTTGACCAAGGTTTCGGCTATGAGGGGAGTGGGGAGGATGGGAAAGGGAGAGAGAGAGGCGGGTATGGATTGGAGAGGCACAGGGGAGTGCAAGTTGCAAACCCTGGGCCTGGATAATTTAATATTCTCACACTATATTTTCAACCCTTTCCTAATGAAAGGAAGGGAGTGAAAATAAATTACACAAAAAATAATTAACCAATTTGAACGGCTATGTAAAAGTGACTGTTTCAATGTAGTGATGTTGTGGTAAAATCAAGAGTAGTAGCAGTCCAAATAGAAGGTGAGAAAACACGAAAGAATCTCATTCGTTAGGGGTTTCAGGCTCCAAAGTTGTTTGGCCCATTTTTTTTTTTTCATTTCATTTCATTCATTTCATTTGGCCCTAGATCGTCACAAACATCAAACCAAACAAGCCCAATAGCAAAATTATGCGCACATATCCCATGTGGCGGAGAGGTAGCGTACTGCGCGGGGGAAGGCAATGGCAAACCACCTCTGTATTCTGCCAAGAAAACTCAGAGGGCTTCTGCTCCCTGAAGTCA
>JAUJYS010000145.1:0-29974 GCA_033995665.1 Melogona broelemanni | reverse complement strand
TCACATATCTCTAAAGAGACACGAGGGTGCAGTAATCCTGTAGTGCATTAGGCGCTACGGTGATTTAAAAAAAAAAAAAAATATTGGCCAAATTCCACGAAAAGACACTCCAGCAATAAAATAGACTCAAACTACATGTAATGCAGTCAAATGTAGTATCGTTGTTAATAAAATATTATTTTCGGTAAATGCAAAACTTTCCTAACCCGATATTTTTAATCATCTAGCCTGAAAATCTCACTTTTTCTATGACCATCCGATCGTAAATATGGCATTATTAAATTTGATTTGGTTCGATTGCGATTTGGCTAATTAATTAGGGATATTTATGGCTATACCAGCTGTCATTCCCATTCCCTTCCCTTACCTGCCCCTCACATATCTCCATAGAGACACGAGGTGCAGAAATCCTGTAGTGATTAGCACTACGGTGATTTAAAAAAAATAGATTTGTGAAATATTTGTCATTTTTAGTTAACTGCCCAATCATCTACTCAATTCCTGAGACATACCGGTAACATTTTTTTTTTTTCAATTTGAGTTTGAATGAGTATTTGCTGTATAATAGGAGAGGGGTGAAATATTTGCCAACCTCGACTGAGCTTATTCTATTTGATGTTTCAAGTGAGATTATCTCTCGCGAGCTGATCTTCTTCCTTCTCCTTGTGAAGACAGTTTTTCGAGTGTATGAACGTTGGTCGCCAGTCTAACAAAGTTAAAATATTCTTAAGATAGGAGTGCAGAAAGAGACAGCTGACGCGCTGGAATGAAATTGCGTCGCTCTTCAACGGATGGGCTCGAACTTAGTGGAAGGACGCGGACAGCAAAAAAAGATAAAGTTTGGATACATAGCTAACAAATTGATTTTGTGTTGACACAAACTTTTGAACTGTATCGCGGTACATGGCATTGTTTAGGAAGCTCTGAATTTGGTGCGCTTTTGTACTGTGACGTTGTTAGTACTTCAAGCAACATTGATTGTTACATTTGTATTAGCAGATTTTATTAATTTCTTTGTGCGTTTTGATTTGGTTCATTTACACATTCTTCATGTTATCGCTGATTTTCAATTTCTGAAACTAATATTATCGTCAATCAAAACTTTGTTCTACAAAATGGGGTTATTAGATAGGTTAATTTATTTGTTTGATTTTGGCTACTACACCCGCCGTCAATTGGTTAAAGTCCTGACCAAGATCTCTGGACCTTTTCAGGCGAAATAATAATTTCTGACGCGTGCTCGGAATGGAAGTAAAGTTGTGGATCCCGCGCCTAATTCGAGATTAAGTTACCTTATATATTCAATACGATACCTACTAAAGACTACTAAAGACATGTTGAGAAAATTGCCTGGCCCTAATACAAGGACTCCGCGACAGAAACACTTATTGGTCCTCCTATTATATATCTATAAAACAGTTTATATAACAAACAGTTTATAAACAACATGTTTACAGTAGTTCGACTAATTTGCTTCATTAGCTTCTTGCCACCATAATGAGCTTTTGATCAAAAAGAATCTCAGTTTTTAGTCGAAACCGCTGCCATGTTTCCCAAAACTAGTTTCTATCCTTTTATTTTTCAGAATTACTTTAAAAGGATCATTTGAAGCCCCCTTGCGGTATACGAATCGATCACCGCTCAACGACAACGTACCGAGTTTCCCTAACATACATGATGTCTAGCTAATCGGGTTCATAGAGCCGATAGACGTAAGCCTCGCTGCAAAGCTTTCATAAGGCGGCGCGTGCCAATAAGTCACGTGCCTGCATGGATTGAATAGAAACCGGAGTGAGCAACCATGTGGGAGTCTCGCAAGAGCCAGCTTGCCCTCGTTAAATCTATATTTTAATCATAATTAGTAGGTTATACGATCTGCATTTACAGGGAGGACAATATGGTAGTTTGTGTTCTGTGGGCTAGTGTGCGAAGCTGTATAAACATACAAACATGACTGCGAATATATTAGTATGTAGCCTTAAGGGATTCTGGGAACAGTTAAATTTGACAAATAAATAAATCGGATTTTTTAAACTTCATTGTTGGAGTTTGATTAACAATATCATATTATAATTGACACCATTTTTATTTTATGTAACTGAAATTACTTGATGCTGAATTTCGGCGTAAATACGTATTTTTAATTTCTCCTTCAACCTTCCAGAACCCGCAAATTTTTTCGGGCAAAAATATCATCTTTATAACTGTGTGTATCAAATTAAAAAGGTATTTTTTTTTATTTAAACATGATGTGATAATAAAAAAAACTTCAACATTTTCGCAAAGTTGTTTACCGGAATGCATGTTGACAATAGCATCAATTGGAATTCTGACTCATTGGAATACAGATACATTAGTGCTCGCAGTGTTATTATTTTTATCTATTATTTTATTGAAAATTTTTCAAATACACAGAATGTAATATCCCACAAATTAATATGAAGTGCAAAATTATTAAAAAAACGTCAAATAGTATATGAAAGCAAAATTGTTTGTTAATTTGGATTTGATGCGAAATATTTTACAGTACATATTTCGACTATTATTCTTCATAGCCGAAAGCTCGTGTTTCTCATTATTCTGCCAATATACCGATTCAAAGTAACAAACAATTGTACTTCAATTTACTGATTTTATTTTATTTTTATTATTCCGGATCACTGTAGTGAATAACACTACAGGAGGTTATTGTACCCCTCACGTCGCTGCGGCGATATATGGGGGGTACATTCCAGTACCACAGAATCGAATAAACGAAAGCCTGCGCCGGGAATCGAGCCAGGGACCACCCGCTTAGTAGTCTATGACCATAGCCACTGAACCACGGAGGCCGCACCAATTTTTCATTTAGTTCATTTACTCTTTTTTTCATATTTGCCTCTGAGTGCATTTTTGCACCATTGTCGTTTATTATTATTTTTTCAGAAAATTACTCCAATTACCCCTTAGGGTCTTAGGAGTTAAAAAAGTGACGGTAAACAGGGGATGGAGAGGCACCGCTGAGCTCTGAGCATGCGCGTCCTTCTCATTTCCGGGTGTCATATGTGGAGAGCGTCCGCCGCACGCTTGCATGAGAGGCTCTCGTTTAATAATCATCCTCGCGTGTAACGCGTGTCATCGAGTCTGGTCGATCGATTCCGTTTAATAGCGTGTAGTTTGCGGCTACCCTGCCACGTCAGCAGATCAATAGGGCAATCGATTTGTTTCCTTTAAACTATTTGGGAAATTCCGCCCTTTAAGTGATACCGGGTATGTGTTAATACAGGCTGTAGATTACTGTCCACTATATTCTGTACATACGAGAGAAAAACTGCATTTTTACTTCTACAAACCTGAAAATTAATTAAGATTACAAAAATAACATTTTTATAAAAAACCCATCAAAGGACAAAATATCATTAATTAAAAATTATACGACTACAAAAATAAATTGTCAAATTAAAAATTGCTTCTACACAAGTGTTCCTGCACGGCAAATATGATATCTGAAAGTATGTGTAATGATCGAAACTGATCCAAATAAATGAAATTAGCATTGGATATTAAATTAAACACGAAAATCGTGTTAATGAAAAGTTTTATCTGAGTTTTATTCAAGAACTGACAAAGATTGTATGAAAGCGTTCGACAATTCCATTTCAACGAACGAGTCGTCGACAATTGATCATTTCATTCACTACAAAAAATTGTCCCATGTTGGACAACTCAGACAGTGATTTAATTTTTGAAACACCAAAAAATTCCTTAACTTTTCTATGAAAAACAAATTTTTGGTTTAATTTTGCGAATTTAAAGCTAAATTATTATATTGGTTTTTACGATTCACAAAAACCAAAAAGGATGTAAATTTGATATTTTGATTTTTCAAGCATTTTAAAAGTAATTTAACAAGCATTTTTAAAGTAAATGTAGACGTATTTTACTACTTCACGTCAAAAGTACCGCTTGTTACGGTAAAATCCATGTGTCCTGGCATGCGCCTGGGGATCTTTGGAGAACTATTGGATGGTCCACGGTAAACATGTGCCAAATGTTATTCAATGTGTCAAAATACAATCCACGCAGCCGGATTGTCGCGGTCCAAACACCTTTTCTGTTCTCTTTTGTTGGTTTTGAGGAGACTCTTTTTTATCTATCTCGCCATATAAAATCCCTTATACAAAGTTCGCGATGCGCCACTTGGCATTATTCCCGCTGGCCCCGTACAAAAGAACGCATTATTCGACCGATCCATAAACAGAGTGACAACATTTTGGTGTAACTATCGCGCTCTTATTCAATTCATGTGTCGATTCCGCGCAGCGATTGTACATGTATAAAGGCTTTTATATCTGTGTCCACGAAATTCCATGTTCATGTACATGTATGTGGCCCTACGCCATCGCGACGTGCACGCGATAATCGGAAACAAGAAACGTCATTATAAGCGAATCTTTTTTAAAGATTTGAAATAGTCTAGCGACCCTCAAGAAAAAAATCGTGCAAATGACTCATCAAACTTCGAATTCTAGGAGCGCATTAGCAAAGACTATTTAGCTATGAATATCTTTGCAGCGCTAATTTTATTCTCGAATGATATCAGTTTGCTCGATATATATTCCGATTAATGCCATTACAACTACTCTTTTGATTCATCAATTTATTTACAATTTCATATATGGACAAACTCGTGCAAAGTAAATTATTGTAGTTGTGATAAACAGGTGTAGCAATGTTAGCACCCATTGCGTTCGATTCTTCACGGAATATTCATAAATGTCCTCCAGCAAAATTGTTATAAATTCCCCCTTACGTCGGTTCAAAAGAACATCTATAAATATATGGAGCCGTGTTCCGCAATACGCATGTTACCTGATTGTTACTTTACTCCGCGTTGCCCCTGAACCTCACCTTTCACACATTATGGAACCCCCAACGCTCCTCCCCTAGTTCGTCCGCCCCCTGGCCTCCTATTGAATCCATTTCGACATAGATAATGTCAGTTTGCAAATATGCCCAACTGGATGACACGCTGTTTTGGCCACAGCGAACACGACACATAATAGAGGTGATCCTTCGCCCGCCCCCTTATTTCCCTTAAATTTTTGGTCTCAGAATAGGGGGTCTCTTGGAGAAAGTGGCGCCCTGGGCGGAACGTCTTTTACATTCGCGAAGGCAAAGCACGAGGCTGTATTTAGAAGATTTATAATTATTTTGTAATTTAGTTTTAATTAAAATAAACAGCTACGAATGTTCATCGGAAGTTAAAAATAAAGTACATAAAAAAATAAAAAAAGCGTCTTGATATAATTTTCATTCACATGTTTTTTATATACTTTATTTTTTAGTTTTAATTACTTTTATCAATAAATTTGTCTTTTACAAATTATGGCTTTATAATTTTAAACATTTTCTTTGCAATCATTCAAGCGCTAATCCTGCATGCATCCTTACGAGTAGAAATAAATTGTTTCACTGGAATAAAACGAAAAACTGTGGCGAGTGCATCTATCAGCCCTTGTTTGTTCATTCCAATTGGACAAAATTGCAGTGGTCAAATTTACATTGGACAAAATTGCAGTGGACAAAATTGCAGCGGACAAAATCGCAGTTGACAACAACTGAAACAAACTTCTGTGTTTAGCAGTTGCCCTTGCATTTCCCTCAAACAGCTAGAGCACTAGTTCTAGAGTTTCACGTGGTTCACCTCATCTTCCTTTAAACGTATCCCTTCTACCTCCCATTGAGAGCACGTACATATTTTTTTTATATTTAAAACACGAGTTCCTCCTCTCTCTCTCTCTCCCTCCCTCCCTTCCACCACCTCCATTCGCCCCACCGCAGCTTTCAGTCTGCGCACCTTGTCAGTTGTCACGTCCAATTACAAATACCGTCCAAATTCTGTGTCCTACAGCGTTGTCACACGTATTGCGTTTCACACATGAGCAAATGCCCGCTGGAGTGCGGCCATGGCGATGTTTCCTCCTTATGTTGTAAGGCGAACCGCCATTCTGATTAGCTCATTCACGACCGTCACAAACGCACGTTAAACGGTACACTGTATGCAAATACAGCGAGTTGCATGGACGAGGCATGAAGATGGTTTGTATATTCGTTTAAATGGATTTTTATTTTTTGTAAAAAAGCAAATGTATTTTATTATTTGTGTATTATTTGAAAATGTGCCCCTCATATATTGCCACAGCAACACGAGGAATCTCCTGCAGTGTTAATCCCCTGTTATTATTAAACCCCTGTTTATTATAAAGTAACATTTTTTTCTTGACAGAATTTCAATCGAAACAGAGTTTCAATTAGGCAATTTTAATATTATTATTTTTCAATTTCAATGTTAGCAGATCTCATTCTTAAAACTTATGCGCACTTTAAAGATAAAAACATTCAATTCGAATGTATAAGCGTCATAAGAGGAATGCATCAGCGTCATTTCATGTCTTCGTCACCGAAGGCACGTAAGACACTGGCAATGTGTTTCGTGTAGACTTAATCCTGTATTGAGCCGACTAAATGTTGCGGTCTCGAGGTCGAGCCGATCGTTGGCCAACCCCACTGACGATGACGAACCTCACAGTGCCGCGTGCGTGTTGCGGGCATGTTGAATATATACCGCAGGATCGAATGATTGAAATTTCTCTGGCTTTGCATGTACGGTCTACCCCCTCCCCGGCATCCACCGCTCCTTTCATTTTTTGTTCCCTTTTTATTCTGTGTAACCATAATGCGAATCCATGTTTGGCCACACACACAACAGTCTAACTAATCAACCCTCGCCGCCGTTGTAGGCCTTACCTCTATTCTGTATTCACCTCCGAAGAAATTTTGCATATACTGTGCATATACACATTATACACATCATACGTGAGAAAATCCTGCTCAGACCCATGCATGCTTAACAAAAAAATAATAGTATAAAAATCAACCATCAGTTATTAAATATTTTCACTTTAAAAACCATTACAATTTTTGTGCCAAAAGTTAATATTGCCAGACAATCAGGACTAAAACAAATCAATGACTTGTTTTTACTATCTGTCAGCATTGTTACCTATTTTAATATCTGGTGTTACAATTTTAATTGCTGAATTATGCTGCTGTATTAAATTATGGAGTCGAGGTAAAGTGAATTAATATTATGCTTTTAAACTCTGTTTGAATTGTACAGATCCTGAAGAAGAAACAAAACAAAAGAAAAATCTCGAATAAATTTCGAACGACTCGAAACCACTGTTACTTCAAAAAGGTTATGATCCAATTTTTTTAATAAATATATCTATATCAGAATGAAAAATTACATATTCAAATATATTCAGGTCTCAGGAGGATCTGTCTTTGAATCCCATATTCAGTCTATTGACAACACCTGAAGGGACGTGTAGGACTTGGCCCATGTACAAGGTGACAATAACACTTTTGTGGTTGAGACGAAATAGTGCCTCGTACGAGATACGGGTGGGAGAGATCGCTACGCATGATGCTCAAGACCTCGAAAAGTAGACAATGATCGGAGTACTATTTTGCTCCTCCTATGCAAGCATAATAGTTTCATTCTGCGAATTACGTGTGAGAAATATATTTCAACCAATGACACACCATGACTGGGACCAAAGTTACCTTGAAGGCCTTGCTCAGTGGTGATACAGATTGTACCCTTCGTGCATGTGTGGGCCGTGTCGCTATGGTGAGATATAAATGAACGTGTGGAACATTTGCAAATTAAGTCACAATTATTTTTTTTCCGCTCCCGTTGGCAGATTTAAAATGTTCATCATGCACGAATTCTAACAGAACACAGACGGATCTATTCCAGTTCCATAGGTTTTAGATTTGTAAGACGGAGATTACTCCAAGGTGATTTTACTTGGCTGTAGAACGCGAATCAAGGGACGTAAGAATATTCCAATTAATTTTTATCAACTTTTTTTTCGTAACTTAGTGTGTTTTAATAACTAATCACTCATTGTTTAATTTACCAACGACTAAATTGAATTGCAGGTTTAATTGTCAATATTACTGCTTGATAATCTTGGATAAAATATATATTGATGTGGATATTATGTTTGAAGTTGCTAATTTTATAAATGCTCGGGAAAGATTACTGAATTTGGCGTATAATAAAAATGAGTGTACGATATGAAAATTAATATTTTCATATTGAAACGAACCAATCGGTACCGCAAAACGAGCACGGAAATTGTATTTCATTTTCCAACAAATCTCTGGGTCAATTGCGTTTGATGTTTGTAATATTTAACGACTCTTTCGTCTTCTCGTGACTTATTTAACGACTGATTAATATTATGGAGTATGAAATGTTCTTATCAAAACGTCAGATCGCATACGGACGGTTTCCAAAGCATCCCGATAGGGGCGCTACGTTAGGCGCTGATGAGCATCCCAATCGCTAACACCATCGCCTATCGATCGCTCATGCAAAAATGTAGCTCTAGTGAAAGTAGGCGTCCGTATTAAACTCTGAATGTACAATGTACATGTCGCTTCAATACGCGTTGAGCACGCACGCAAAGTACATCTGCAGAGTTCTCTCTCCATGTCCTAACGCATTTTCCGCACACATTTTCTCCTCAACGCATCCACACGAAAGCCAAGGATAAATGAAAGGTGGTGGATGTCATGTACACACGGTGTACCTATTTGAAGAAAGGAAGCAAAAGGGTCATTGCCCAGGGTCCGGACAAGTATTAATATTCAATAGTATGAATGATAAGTTATTGCGTTGTGTATGTTTCTTTGATGAGAGATCTTTTTTTGTTGTAAAATGTAATTTCACATAATGGGAACAGCAGAAGTCAACATGGAGACAAAAAAATATTAGATATATATATATAAACTTATACCTGTATATACCTGTATATATATATATATATATATATATATATATATGATAAATTTGTAGTTTTTTTTTTTTTTCAAAAATGTTGACTTCTCCTGATTTAGTGATTCCGTTAGAATTGTTCACATATCGCTTAAAAGCAGCTCGCTATTATAGAAATACATAAACTCGATTACCGTAATGAGTAACAGTATGGAGACAAACAAAACTGTCGTAACTTGTGCATACATTGGTCGTCCCTTATACCCAGGATGAAACTATTATTTGTTCCACTGCACATTTAAACGGTAGTCAGTAAAATCGAATTAAACTTCGACAAGGAACATAACTCTTCATTAAAGCTTATGATTCGGTAGGTATTAGGGCAAATAAATTAATAGTTTGGCATTCTGTTAACTAATTAATTTCCTATTGATATAAATTATTTAACGGAGCAATAATATATTTTATCTCGCAGCATCGATTTATTCGTCCCTGTACCTGTAATAAGTCAAAAATTATCTCCGTTGCAAAATGTGAACCGATTGCGAATATAAGGTAATGTGGAAAAAAAGCAAGTATTAGGGCAAATGTTAGCATAAATTTCAAAGTAAACAAAAGAAGAACGCATTTGCAACACTACATTGGTTGCATTTGTCGTTTGTTTACAAAAAAAATGGTAGCAATACTGTTTTCTACAAAAGAGTTTGCCAGACTCTGTTCGTCTTACTTTCCGGCGCTGTACTGGACCATGTTTCCTCTTATCGTTCAAAGGAGAGGGGATCATCTTCTCCGACTTGGCCAGGGCGTCTCGTTCACGAAAGCGAGCCCCTGTGTACAGACACACATATAATCCGATTCACACGGGTTATCAAACTTTGCGCAAATATTGGTAGAACTCTGGATTGGAGCGGCCAACCGCACCGCGTCATCAATACGGAGATCGGCCCGGCAGCCAATCGGAGCGGTCCTTGCATCGGCGGAGGTGTGTTTGCCGCCAACAGTGTGTGCACGTGTGTATATAATATGGCGGACTTTTTTCCGCTCTCCGTCCGCTCCCTCCTTGCTCACTTCATCTTCCATTGAGTGTGCGCGCTGGAAAACACACGCGCGCGCTTGCGCTCGCGCAGGGGCAATGGGGGTTTTAGCTACCACATCGACCGCCTAATCTATTGAGAACCATTTGACGTGACACTTGCAAGAAGTACACCAGAGCGCCATCCCGTGTGGTATAAGGTGGCCGAATGCTGCCCTGATCCATCCCCCCACAGGCCAAGACAGAAAAGTGGTTTTTACGAGGGAAAATAAGTGATTTTTTTGAACGATTGCTAATCCGAAGATAAATCGTGTTGGCCATGGGAAGCCGGCTTTGACAAGGACATCAGCAGCTCCTCCGAAGAAGTGTCGCGAACTATTTGTAAATATTTTTATCGATTTGAAAAAATATTTTCCCTAATAACGTGCATTCCCTAATAATTAACATTCGTCTAAAAATGGTTGAACTAAAACGCCCTGTCATCTAAGAAGATCGAATTCCATCAGTGAGCCGTCAACAGAAACATTTTTATCTTCGGTGACTTGATCCCAGCAGTGATGTTAACAAAGTGACACTATTCTTTAAAAAAAGTTATTTAGAGGTTCTACTATACATGAAGTGAAGGACATGCATTCTGCCGATAAAATGGCAGTTATCGAAAAGGTTTGACTACAAAGAGAGAGACCCAAAAAGTTTTATCGCATTCCAGGATTCGATTCATTTCGATTCGTGGCTGAAAAACGCGGAAGCCATTTGGACCGAATTGAACGTGGAAATGCAGAGGATGATTTCAACGCAATAATTGTTCTAATTATCGAGAAGGGAGGACAAAATCGCTGAGAGTTGACGTGTTTCTTGCAATAAGTTTACCGCAGCTAGAGGCAAGCAAGCGCCCTTTCGCCGCGCACCGTAGCACCCCCAACGGACAATTCACCATAACGCGCGCATGCAGCGACTGCTAATACCAGTCAACAAACAGTGGTTGCAGACGAAACGAGCTCCTACGAATCTGCACTGATTTTGCGAGTCCGGCGACAACAGCACGCACTAACGAACCCCCGCATTCAACAATTGTTCGTTTCCACGTGGTGCTCGAGCATCAACTCATCGCTGGAGACAACCATCATTTCCTATTGACAATTCACACATTGACTTCAGTTTGTTTAATTTGTGTTAATACGAGACTCATCAAGATGTGCAGTAACGATAACACGCCGACCGCCACCTTAGTCCCCTACACCCTCAAATCCATGTCGACCGAACAGAACGCCTGCACCGCCGCGGCCGCCGCCGCCGCCGCCTACATGTCCATCAACCCTAACCTGACGCAGGCGGCCCTGGACCACTACCGCCTCCAGCTCTACAATTACGCCTCCTACGCCGACCGCTTCCGCTACACTCATCCGGCCATCGCCTCGCACTTCGCCATGGCCGCCAACGGCGCGCCCTACGGTCACCACCACCACCAAGGCGGCGGCGTTCACCACCACCCCCAGCTCCAGCAGCACCATCACCACCACGCCGAAGGTATGTTCGCCGCCGCCCTCTCCCCCTACGCCAAATTCGACCCCCGCTTCCGTCTCCACCAGGAGGAGCCCAAACCCCAGCACAGCTACATCGGCCTCATCGGCATGGCCATCCTCAGCGCCCCCGACAAGAAGCTGGTGCTCAGCGACATCTACCAGTACATCCTGGACAACTACGCCTACTTCCGATCGCGCGGTCCCGGCTGGCGCAACAGCATCCGTCACAACCTGTCTCTCAACGACTGCTTCATCAAATCGGGCCGCAGCGCCAACGGCAAGGGCCACTACTGGGCCATCCATCCGGCCAACCTGGAGGACTTCAAAAAGGGAGATTTCCGGCGACGCAAGGCTCAGCGTCGTGTACGGAAACACATGGGACTGGCCGTGCCGGACGACGAGGACAGCGTGTCGCCGCCACCGCCACTGCACGGCGCCACTTCGCCGTCCAGTCGGCCGTTGACTCCATCTTCGGCGAGCGTGGGCGGTGCAAATGGTCCCCTGGGCGCAAATCCGCTTAACGGACATAATCACCTTTGGAGCCAGCCGCCCAACAGGGCAGCCAAACCCGATAGTACCACAGCCGGCGCGGGTCTCCCTCGTCACCATGTCCTTCACGCTGGATCCGGCAACGGTGGTCTACAGCCCATGCCGCTGACTTCCACCCTCCTGCCCATCTTGGCCGGCAGGCGGCGCCAGTTCGATATGGAGAGTCTTCTAGCGCCCGACAGGCCATCGCCAACCATGATGCAACATGGTGCCGCAGCGGCCATGCTGCGGACGGTGGAGGCCCACCACCACCATCAGAGAAACATGGCGGCGTCCATGCACACCGGCAGCGTTCCCATCGGCACCAGCGCGGCCACCACCAGGTACGTGGACACAGTTTATCCCCGCCGCCAATCGCTCATCAACGGCGGTCGGCTCATGATGGTTCAGGTTCCAGAACATCACCAACACCAACCACATCACCCCGGTCATCCCAGACCGATCATGACATTCGATAACCAATCCGCCGTCAAAGATGGCGGTTGCTGGAAGATGGGTAATACTCCAACCACGTCCAGCAGCGATGGAACCGGAAGAAGATTATCCACCATCTTGTCACCCGCGCCCTCTCAATGTGGACAGCACGCGGATCCTCTGGACAAGGTGGATCCTGATGACGGGAATTCGTCCGTCATCTCTGCACGACCACCATCCAGCACCGCCGACAATAAGCGATGTTTCTCTTCCAGCTACACCAACAATAACAACAGCAAGAGATTTAAAAGTTACAAGATGGACGCTGACAGTGACGAGGCGGAGGGCACTAAGACGCCCCATCGGCACGACAACGACGGTGACGACACGGAGATGCTGGACGACCATCCGTGCTGGAACGACGAGGAGGAGGACGGAACGGACGCGGATGACAAAAACTCGTGTTGCAGTGACGTCTGTACCACCCCCAGTCCAGCACCTTTCGAAGTGGATGGTACGGGTGCCCGACACTCGCCAAGCGCGGCTTCGGTCCGCGGACAGACGAGTCCGGGGCTGTCGCGCGACAGCTCCGTCGGCACCAGCCCGTCGCCCAACGCCGATAAGGAGTTCGTTGAAGGCGGACTCCAAAACAAGAGTCCGCGATCCTCGCCATTCGGCGACGGCGTCTACACGTCGATTGCGCCGACGAGATCGGGTCCCGCGGCCCGGGCTCTCGTCAGCGTGGCGGCGGCCGCAAAAGCCGCAGCGCAGAATTCCTCACCCCCGCCCCAGTCGCTGTCGCTCACTCCCCCGGTCCGGCCGGCTGCTGTCGGACGCGCTCCGCCCGGCCATCCGTGTCACGTGACCACCTGTAGTCCGGGGCTGGAATCGCCGTGGCATAAAGCCTTCCTGCACCAGAACGGCACTCCGACTTCCGCGGCATCACCGCCTGAACATCATTATCGCTTGGGGCCACTCCATCAGCAGCAGCAACTTCGACACCAGCACCACCACCAGATTTGCGTAGCCGTCAACGGCGTCCAGTGTTCGTCCGTTGTCGGATCCGGAGCCGTGACCTCTCCAATCGGACTGGCGTCGTCGCAGGGGCTTCAGATGGGTTCGTCTTTTTCGAATGACATTAAATTGTCCTCTTCAATTGTTTCTAGCAACGCCAATAACGGTAGCGACAATTCGATGGTGAATTCACCTTCGCATAATCAACAAGCGATGACGTTTTAATCGATATTTGATTTGATCGCGTCGCTTCAAATGTCGCTTGTAGAATAGTCGAGGCCCTTTGCCAACGATCTTAGCAAAATCGTATTGTTAAATCGGCTGTGTAATATTACAATGTTTGCTGCCTCACTTCAGTTATGTTTAAGGTCAAATCGGCTGTGTAATATTAACAATGCCTGCAAACGCTGTTGAGAGGTTTTTTTTAGTTGCTCGTGGTATTTTTTTTAATTAAAAATAAATATCTTTGCTTTTAAAGAAAATCATAGTATATCATATCTTAGTTTGCTTGTCGTGAAAATAGCTAACGACAGGTAACTTGTCAGTTTATATTTTAAAGAAAAGCTAGCAAACGCTGCTCAAAATTGTCTAACGCTTGCTGTTCATGTATCTTGCATGCATTCGTAAGAAATCAAGGAATTATAGAAGAAAGTTAGAAAATAAAGCACGTCAATGGTCTGTAAAATATATGTCAGCGTTGGAGAAAAAATAATATTGCCGCCAATGGGCCTCTTTTGTATTTCCGTCGGAGTGCGCATCTGCTGTTACGGAATGTGAGTACGAACGGCTTTAGGGTCATTTGCACAAACTCGCACAATATGATTTGTATTTAAACAATGCAACCACCGCGACGTAACATTATGGCGATTTCTTCAATTCGTGGGGGGAAATGAATTGCAAAACAACTTTGGTGCTTAGAATAAGGAAATTCAGCTAGGTATGATCGCGGTCAATAGAAGGTGGTTGGTAATTTTGTGTTTGCGTGACAGAATTCAGTATTCGAATCCTTGGAAGTAATTGAAATGGCTATTTTTTTATTTTCCGTATATACACTTTTTTGATTAATTTCATCTCGAGTTTGTTATCTTAACATTTTTTTTTTAATCAGTACTAAAAATCAATTTCAACTCAAAATCAACAAAAATCAAATTCCAATTTCCACATGTTGGACAAAAATGCTTAGTTCGATATTTTGATGTAACAAATGGTAACAAATCTGAAAATTATCTGGTTATTCGAAAGAGATAAATTACCTAGTTAAACCTTAAGCTATTTTGCTTAAAATTTCAAAGTAAGAAGTTACGAGATTCAAAACACTTTGAAAACTTGAATCCAATATTATTTATTTAAATAGTTCATCAAGGTGCGAATAACTCTGGCAAACATTGTTAAAATTTCGAATTGAACCACATTTTAATGAAAAATGATTATTAACGTTACCGTGCTGGATGGGTGAATCCATACGATTGAATATTTTACAAAATACCGTAACTTATTTGTTCAGCTTTAATTTCCCAATGATCATTGATTGTTAGATTCAATCAATGTCTGTATTAACGAATTAAAAATACTCAATACGATCATCGTTTCGAAAATTTCGAGTTATGATTTATAATTCTGCAATTGTTTGTTGGAAATCATTAACACCTGGTTCGACTAAAATGTAAAAACAAACACTAAAAAGCATTTCATCACATCGGACACAAAATTCGTCTTTGTAGCATTTGATAAAAATGTGTAGCATACTAATGATTGCTTCGGCAATTAGTGCTTTCAAAATTTGTTAGCTATAAATCTGCCAATCTCCTTCCCAGCCCTTCCCTGCCCCTCACATATCTCCATAGAGACACGAGGGTGCAGTAGTCCTGTGGTGCACTAGGCGCTACGGTAACTTTAAAAAAAAAAAAAAAAAAAAAAAATCGGCTTTCACGTTCCATGGGCTAAATTCAAGTATTGACTATTGGGCAACGACGAAAATTCACAAAGAACTAATTACCCGTGACAGCTGATCGAGCGACGTTATTCTTCTGCGTTACTCATCGATTGATTGCAAATACATGCAAATACATGTATATTTCGTGCTCATTCATGCAGTACAGATGTGCCTTTCCAACATACGCGGAATTTCTATTGATTGGATATTTCGATTACTTTATCAATTTTCTGCATGTTTGCGTCAATCGAAACTTTTGTTCGTTCGTTCTCCAGACTCCCATTGGCAGTGATGGGGGAAATAAAAATTGTCCTGTTGTTCATGAGGCTTACCAACGAGGTGAGAGGGCAATCTGCATTGTCACGTTTCTGTACAATAGGATAATCATTAAAAACAAAAAAAAAAATCGTCTTAAACGCCCCCTCCCAGGGAGCGATCTGGTAATTTGACCTAGCTTAGGCTCTTAACCTAGGTAGGGATCTTTAACGTGTACCTGACAATGTACAAGCACGAGTCCCCCGGTGTTTTTTTTTGGGGGGGAAGAGGCGTAATTACCTTTGAGGTAAATATCACTATAGATTATGTAGCCCTCGTGTTGCTGTGGCAATATGCGATGGTGCAGTAATCCTGTAGTAGTGCACTAGGCGCTACGGTGATTTTATAAAAAAAAATGTAAGGGACACTCCTAAGGAAGGCGTCTGGACAAATTTGTTTCCTCGAAAAAATTCTGAAGGTCTCGGTCGGGAATTGAACCCTTGTCTCGTGGGGATAGTAGGCGAACACGCTTACCATTAAGTCACACGGTACTTATTTAAAATGAATATGTCGCTTTTTGCTTTATACGCAGTGGCCTTGTGTTGAACGCTATCCCCTCACCCATATCATTTTCTTTCAAGGCGTAATTCATTTCGGTATCGGTTATGCAGTGGCCACGTTATTGTTCAAAATCAAAAGGGTTTAAACCCGGTGCATTTAGTCTGAGGATATTTTATAACTTTCCTTGTTTAATCTTTTCCGTTTAGCAACACAAACTACAATAGCCGCTGTTAAAATTGATCACTGGTGGAGTGAATGTGCTTGTCGAAAATTCTCACCTTGAAGTTTTGAGCTTTCTAGCTTGGCCTTATATTTCGTCACCAGACTCATAGTTTCGTTTAGCAGATGGCGAGTTCTTCAATTCATTCTTTGAAATTGCCGATTTTTTTCGGCAAACAATTTTCTGCACAACGAGTACATGGAAACCAATCGATAGATCAAATACATGTAATTCTTCGGCAATTGATCAGCCCATCGCGTATTGACATAAACTCATTAAAAAGTTAAGGCGGCACATATTTCAGAAAATGTACTTTATTTTCAAAGTCTCGGTGGGAAAATGGAATTTTATTAATTTTATCCAATTTGAAAGGGATTTTTTTATTTTTTAAAATTATTATTATTATTTGTTAATCGACGATAAGGATAATGAACCAAAAAGTTCCAAGTTACTTTTGAAAAGGAACTAGTAACGGTTAGGTTCCTTTCAATTTCTGCACGGCACGGGAACGGATTCCTTTTTTCTTAGGATAAACTGGGTTGAGTCAGTCAGTCAGTCGAGTGCGTCAGTCGTCATCTCTGAATTCATTTCAAATATTGAAACAATGAAATATGTATCCACCTGTTACAGAAAGTGTTAAAGTACCTTTTGGCGTGCATCAAAGCGAGCAAGTGTTTTGGTGGAATTTATTTTGGTGTTATTTATCCAGCATGCGGCTCATTTTGATGGACTATGTCGCCATATGGTTGGCTGAACTAGTTGAAGGTCATCAATAGCGATAAAACGGATAAGGAACGGAAAAGTTCCAAGTTCCTTTTGAAAAGGAACTTGGAACGGTTAAGGTTCCTTTCAATTTCTGTAGGAACTGGCACGGAAACGGATTCCTTTTTTTCTTAGGAGAAACCGTGTTCGATTTCGGAGAAATCCTCATTTTTCTCCTTATATTTAATTTTTATTTTTAGATTTTTGTTTTACAAAAATATTAATATGTATTTGGTGAGCACGACGACCGACGTGGGGGCTCCGATGGTGTCGCGCCGTCATCGACCAGTTTGTTAGGGGGGAAAATGGAAGTGGTATTTAACATTTGCCTTCAGTTTGCCGCAGCTTACTGAGTTAAGAAGCAGGAACTGGAATTGCCGAATGGGGTTATACTTTTTAAAAGGAACGAACCTATCACTACGACGAACGGAGGGGATATAGCGTTGCCCGTTTAACCCAGCAAGTACCAAAGCTTATTTTCTTCTCGAATAGATTGGAAATCCAAATGCGTTCTTCGGCTGTAATTTATTGCCGAGTCACAAAGGGAAGAACTTCAAGAGCAGTGCCGAGAGAGAGGAAAGTTATGTAGGTGGCGCATGCTCACCTCCCCCGCTTCATCTCTCGACTTATATCCAGTGAACTTGAGCGAATGTCACACACTCACACTGACGGGGGACGCTACCTTTCGGCAGACTTTTTTTTTTTGCTCTCTCCCTCAAGATGCTCGCCATTTATTGGCTGACCCGCATTGGGTTTAACCCGGCATTGTGGCCGTGCTCTATAGACGCGTTGGCGGTGTAGCAGCATCGGCATCGAACTTCCTAGTTTAATTGTAAACATGGCACGACCGGGATTCTCCGCCGAGAAGCGATTCGGTCGAAGCGTAAACACACGGGGTCGGTCTCTTTTCCCCCCTCCCCGTTCATGTTTTGCCCGCGCTGGCATTCAGGCATGACCGACCGAGCAGCAAAAAAAAAAATACGATAAAAAAAACGAAGTTTGGTGGATCTAAGAATGGGGAACCCTCACTCATAAAATAATTTGGTGATGCAATCTGATGCAACCGAATGATTTTTTTCAACCGCTTTAGGTGGCTGTTTCGACCATTTCGTTTGTTTAAAAAAAAAATGAACCGGTTCCAGTTCCTCGTTCCTCCGATGAAAAAAAGGAACTAATTCTCGTTCCAGTTCCTATAGAAATTAAATGGAATATGGGCGTTCTTAGTTTCTTTTAAAAGGAAACCTGTTACTTTTCCGTTCCTTTCCCGTTCGTTCGCTTAGAAAAAAAATATTTTGTGAAAAGATGCAGAGTGGTTGAATGTTAACAATTTTGTTGTGTTCATGATCAAACGAACATTTGCGGGAACTGATCTAAATGACATATGCCGATTTGCAGATCAAATCAGATCAAGACGTATCAAAATCTTTAGCAATTTCTGTTAGATACTGTAAAGTTGTTCCGCTGTCGACACACTTTGGAAAATTGTTCTCGTATAAAATTGAAAGTTTGGGCAAATGGAACCCTCTACTATAGAAAAGGAACACCCGTTCAAGTTGCTCAAAAAAAGGAACTAGTTTCCGTTTCAGTTCCTACAGAAATAATGTTTATTAAAAGGAACCTAAGCGTTCCAAAGTACCTCAGAAAAGGAGCCAGTTCCTAGGAATGGAACTTTTCCGTTCCGTTCCTACCCAACACTTGTTTCGACCAACGATGGGCGTGTACCAGATCATTGTGTGATCGAACGTTGGCTATTCGCGTTGCAGACTCCAATGATAGTGCAAGTGGAAATTTTCGAGATTAATAAGGATACAGGTATTTAAATTTTGTAATAAATCTCGAATATCAAATTGAATGTTGAATTTCGGACGAATATTTTTTCTCCAATTACCGTTATGAGTTGGAGGAGATTCAGTCACCATCATGATGCTATGACAATCCATAATTTTATCAGTACCCTGGGAACGAATAAACGAGAGCCCGCGCCCCGGAATCGAACCCGGGATCTTCGCACCGCAGCCAATTGTAATACCGACTGTGCTACCACGAGTCGTACTCTCACGCAAAAGACTACGAACAAACTTTGCGACCACAAATTATTATTTCTGTAGTTTTCCACTTTTAAGCTAGTATTGTTAATGTTATCCAACCGTTCGTAAATACCCGTCATGGGCTCGGGTAACGTTTTTTGGTCCTCAGACGGACAGATGCTCCAATTATAAAATTACCCTGTTGCCAGCGATTCTAAAATCGCTCCGCCAACTTTTACTACAGGCCAGATAAAATTTTACCACAAAATCGAATACGAGAACGGGAATATAGCATACGATATCCTCCTGAATCCGCATCCCCGCTAAAATTATAAAACGATTTACTCATAATATCGAATAATAAGTGTTTCAACAACACTACGTTTGTGTCAAAATGGGATCCCACGGTGTTGTGCGATGTTGTTCGCGCAGGGGAGTGTCCGATGCCATTTCCCCCTGGCACTATAGTAGTAATGGGGCCAATGCATTTTATTTCCAGAGGCTTGAAAGTTTTAACACGTAGCTTGTGATTTTATGCCATTGTGAATGGAGCGGGGTGGGGGTGGGGGGGGGGGGAAATGGCATTAACAAAAATAACAGGTGTGTTTATTTTAATTAAATTCGGTTCATAAACATCATGATATTTGTCATGAGTCATGAATGACATTCCACAGACTTGAAACCGTCGTCGCAGAGGGCAGTACGGAGCGGACTGATCTAACGAATTTTGAAATTCTCTGCGGTTTCAATTAAACGTTACTTTAGGTCTGTTTTTTGAACCTAAGGCGGGTGGTAGTGACTTTTATCATTTTGTGTTTAATTTCACGATCTCGTTTATCGTTGACTTGTCTCTGTTCCACGCAGCTTTTATTTACTATTAAAAAATTATTCAATAAGTTTATTGAACGCTACTCTGCTATGTTGGATGTTAAAAAAACTAATAAAGTTTGAGAATAGGAGCCGTGTGGAGCAAAAAGTGTTCACAGAATCTCAAAATGGTATCCCTGAATGATATGATTATTTGCTTGCATCACTTTGAATTAAAAATTACTAATTTGTTTTATTTGTCTCTTTTGTTTTTTTTTCTCAACAGAACTATCTGCCCGTCGCGATGCTGTCCAACGCTTTCCGTACCCATGGCCACTTCTGCGCCTCCCATCCATGGGAGGTGATAGTGCTCATGCTGACGCTGACCATTTGTATGCTATCCATGGGCGGTATTCTCAACGAACGCGAGGACCACTGTCGGTGGAAGGAGAGCTGCAGCGTCAAAGAGGTGATGTGACATCTGATACGTTGATACAATTTATTTTATTTCATAATCTTGCCATTGACTTTATCAGTAAATTTTTTTATCGACAAGATCATCGTACCCTGAGCAGTCCATGCGTGGCAATGTATCTATTAGGCACTGACTGCCATTTCCAAGTGTCATTTAAATATTTTTCGAAACAAAATGCGGAGTGTTGGGCAATACCAAGTATTGGGTTCGTACCTTTTGTAAAGGAACCATATCCAGTTCCCTTTCCGCCCATAAAAAGGAATCAGGTTCCGTTCCAGTTCCTCAAAAATGAAAAGGGACCTAGGCGTGCTTAAGTTCCTTTTCAAAAGGAGCCTGAAACTTTTCCATTTCTTCAATTAATAAAAATTGTAAAAAAAAAAATTTCGGGAACTAATCTACAGGACAAATGGAGATTTGCGGACACTGACCAAAACCTTTTAACAAATCAAAATCTTTAGCAATTTCTGTTTGATGCTGCAAAATTCTTCTGCGGTCAACACACTTTAGCAAGTTGTATTCGTACGAAATTGAAGGTTATGGAAAAAGGAATCCTTTACTTAGAAAAGGAACCCCCGTTCCAGTTCCACAAAAAATAGGAACCAGTTCCCGTTACTGTTCCTCAAAAATTAAAAGGAATCTAGGCGCTCCTAATTTCCTCAAAAAAAAAAAAAAAAAAAACAGTTCATAGGAACGGAACTTTTCCGTTCCGTTTCTGCCCAACACTGGTCATTTCCAAGCGTCATTTAAATACTTTTCGTAACAAAATGTGGAGCAGTCGTGACATACACTCGCGTATTAACATTGTCATGCCCGTCGAATGTAGTTTGAAGAGATTCTCTCGCCAACCGTTGTTCGCTCGCCACGGCGACCGGCGTTTCCCGGTCGGTGAATAGCAAATTCCTCCGAATAGTAATTTTCGGCGCGCAGTGTTGGTGTGCTGCTGCTGCTTGCCCGTATGGGGGTCACGGCAAAAATCGGGGTGACGTACCGATCGAACCTGGTAACCAGTTGCCCCAAATGCTAAAGGGTGCACCGACTTTGCCAGTGTTGGGCGAGACGAGGCCACACGAAATGTGCTCCGATGTCTTTTTCGGCAGCTGAACGACATTTCGAGCCACATTTGAGTTATCAGATGAGGGCGGTCGTTGATGAGAAAAATAAAAACGGTTAGGATACCGATGCGTTAGAAATACTTTGGCCACTCCAAAAATAACACCCTACAATTTGTTTAAATAGTTAATCTTAATGCAACAAGTCTGATTATTTTACAGGTGATTAATGCACCTTTCCACTGTATATTCCCTATAATATCCGTCCAGTTCAACGGTCGTGAGCCAATTTTTTTTTTGTGGGGAAATTCTCCTCACTGAGGGAATATCACTGCAGAAGATTCTGTACCCTTCGTGTTGCTCATTCAATATGTGAAAGGCACATTTTCACCAGCACCCCCGGATCGAAAAAACGAGAGCCTGCGCCGGGAATCGAACCCGGGACCACCCCGCTTAGCAGTCTGTTGCCATACTCACTGAGTTAGACGAATCGTACGTAGTTACTCGGTAGGATTAGCGACTGTCGTCATCTCTGAAATAATTTAGAATTATTGTGATCAGTCAATATCTATTTCATTGTTCTTGATCCACACACACTTGACGAAAAGTGGTGAATGTCCCTTTGGCGTGCATGGAAACGCGCAAGTGTTTCGGGGCAATAAATCTGTATTCCTATTTATCCAGCATGCCGTGCGCATTGATGAACTATGACGCAATATGGTTGCTCAACTTGCTCAAGGCCACCAATCGCGTACATTGCCGGCTGTATTGCTCTCCCATTTTCACGCATAATTTGACAGCACGCTAAGCGTTTGCATGGTCTTTGCATTTAAAAAATGCGTATGGTTCGCATTGGACGCTTGTGTCATAAAATTGTGACATAAAAACCACTTTAGCCAGAAATAAAATTGCCGATTGTCAATCCGAAAGGAATTATTCATAAGTCATTCAATGATATTTTCGTAAAATTTGTCGGATTATAAGAATGCTGGTACCGTACCACAATATTGTCATTTAAAAAAAAAATCAAAATTGATCATTGCAACTTATGTAATTTTTATGGGCATTTTACTGTGTCATAGAGTTGTGACATAAAAATCACCTTGGCCAGAAATAAAAATAAGCTATTCAATAATACTTTTGTAAAATTTGTCTCATAATAATCAACACTACCAGTACTGTACAGTACTGGTAGTGTTGATTTTTATGTAATTTTCCTGACACTTTTTCTGTAACTAAGTATTCTGCTGTGGTTTGATTTTTAATTTTAGTATTTGTATTATAATTTTTAGGATGTCAAAGGAACGAATGCCATTGTAATGACTGCCATGAGATGCTTAGCACTTTTGGTCATTTATCATCAGTTTCGTAAATTGTGGAAACTTGGCTCTAAATATGTCCTGGGTTCGTATTAAACGTCATTTTTTTTTCATGTCACATTTTCATTCAGTACGAAAATTTTAATCGCGATTTCTAATCTAAAACGAATCTCTGAATCTTCCGTAGGAATCGCTGGACTTTTTGCGGTGTTTTCCAGTTTAGTATTCAGCAGTAGCGTTATAAACTTCCTGAAAATTGATTTTGCTCAGCTAAAGTAAGTTTCTACTGGTGTCGATTGAAACATGTGAATTATATTTTAAAGCGATATTGCAATGGTGGGTTATCGGAATTTTCACTTGTCTCTCCACAAGTACAGCCAGCAGATAAAGTCATTGTGATCCAATGCGCATTGACTATCGTTTTACAAAGAATCTTTGTCCTTGGTTACTCACCATTGCATACCATTGCATACTACTGAAACTGAATTAATATTTTTCAATTCACTGTTTTAACAGTGAGGCATGGCCGTTCTTCCTGTTGTTGATCGATCTTTCGAAGGCCAGTTTGTTAGCGCAACTTGCGCTTAGCTCATCGAGTCAGGTACGTTGTTTTCATCAAATGAAACTTCTCTGTTGTGAAATGTGTGAAACTCGAGAGTGCGGCTAGGTTATTCCTAATGATTGTGGAAATTATCTTTAGTTTCTGAAGGCACATAGTTCTGTTCCAGGATTTAATTTTGAGGAAAATATCTCTTTAATGTTTCGGTTTGTTTTCTCTTGCAGAAAGAGGTGCGAGAAAATATTGCCAGAGGCATGGCCGTTCTGGGACCAACCATAACTTTGGACACACTGGTAGAAACCTTAGTAATCGGCGTTGGAACACTATCAGGTGCTCATAACAGAATAGTATAGTTTAATTTCCAATTGTTCCCCGATTAATAAAATATTTTTTTAGTGGGGAAAATTCACTGTAGTGAATATCACTATTGGAGATGATGTATCCCTTGTGTTGCTTTGGCATTGTTTGATGGACACATCTTCACCAGTACCTTGGGATCAAATTAACGAGAGCCCGCGACGGGAATCGAATATGGGACCGCCCGCGCCGCAGTGTTGCAATATCGACTGCGCTAGACGGGCTGTCTAGTAAATAATAAAAAATAATTTTATTAAAAATAAATTTAATCTAAATGAATTGAAAAAAAATGTATAACTGGTTTAATACGTTTTCTTTACTGATTTGATTCATAAATATTGTAAAATAATTGAGATCTAACGAAAATCGGCAAACTAAATCTCTTCCCTACGTTATTTTTCGCCTACACCAGATCAAATAGTCTAATTTTTTTATTTGTTGCAATTTAAGGGGTGAAACAGCTGGAGATGATTTGCTGTTTCGCTTGTATGTCGGCGGTGGTGAACTACCTGGTGTTCATGAGTTTCTATCCTGCTTGCCTCTCTCTGGTGTTGGAGGTAAGGAAGCTGTCGTGGGTGTTCGGCTTCAGCGCTTCATTAAATGTTGCTGGTCATTCCCATTGTTTAACTGTTTGGGATTTTTTTTGGTGTCCTTCAGCTATCGCGCGAGTTGGATGAGGGCAGACCCGTGTGGCAGCTGACGTCACTTACACGAGCCCTGCACGAGGAAGAACAGAAGCCCAATCCGGTTATCCAGCGTGTAAAATTGATCATGGTTGGTGAACTACATGCAATAGCAATTTTTTGTAAACACACGTGTGCAATGCAGAAGCTAGATTTAAAATAGATTTTTCATTTTGCATTTAAAAAAAAAATATTTGAAATTTTTATTATTATTAATGTTTAACCACTCTGGAATATTATTCAGAAATTCCAATTGGTAATTAAATGTATTTTTATTTTTTATTCGTCAATCATTTTGATTATTATTATCTCGTCAAGAACACTGAAAAGGTGTAAGAACACTCAAAACCTTGGCTGCACTTTTAACGATCTTTTTTTCCCGCTCAGTCTGCCGGTTTGGTCCTGGTTCACGCTCACAGCCGATGGCCCATCATTCTAGAGCGAACCGCCGTAATCACCGAAGGAGAGCAGGAGCTCAACCCGGCTCTGATGGACCACAGAATCTTGAAATTACCCGAGTGGACTTCACATTTAGACAAGTAATAAAATATTTCCCGTTTTCCTCAACACAAGTTAACCTTGTCCACTTCCACTGAATTTTGAACTCAAAACATGTTCTCTTTCCTGTTTCCATTTCAGATGGCTGAGTGGCAGCGCCGACCAAGTTGTCATGCTTATTCTTGCCGTGGCTCTCTCGGTCAAATATATATTTTTTGAGAGCCGGGAAAGTCTTCCAGGTTAGTGATTCTCCCACATCTTTCTTGAAAAAAAAGGAAATTTTGAAAAAAAAGGACATGAGATAAACAAAAAAAAAAGTCGCATAACACTTTCAGTGAGTGGTACAGGTTTTGGTGCCTAGAGGCATATGTTATTGAATATATTTATTTGCAACTATTTGTCTGCCCCTAATGGCTCAGTGGATATGGTCACAGTCTACTGAGCGGGTGGTCCCGGGTTCGATTCCCGGCGCAGGCTTTCGTTTATTCGATCACGTAGTACTGGAATGTGCCCCTCATATATTGACATAGCAACACGAGAGGTACAATAACATCCTTTGGTTCTATTCACTACAGTGATCAGGAATAATAATAAAAAACTATTCAACCAAAAAATTGGCTGCTAGGAAAAGTGTTTGTAAAATAAATAAATAAAAGTAATATTGAAATTGTCTTTAATAACGTAAACAATGAGTGCAGGAGCATGGCGAAGTCAGATATTAATAAACTTAACAAACGTTTGAAATGATTTTGCGAACTGTACGACATAACGACACTTACCCTCCATCATTGTGCATGAGAATTGGAAAAATCAAAAACGAAATTTGGAACATAAACTCACCGATACTTGAAAGCATGTTTTCATGGTCATCAACATGTGAGTCTATGACGCATTGTCCATATTAGATTTACCGGTACATCTATACAATTACAATGTTTACCCACGAGCAGCCCCTTTTAAGGGGGCCTATGGCGGGTGTCAACAAGACCAGATTTTTATATGATTAGGATAATCTACTTTAACAGGTTCTGTACTTGAGCCTCCGTAAGGTTATTGTTCCACTGTCGACAAACTCTGGGGAAATCTTTGTTGATAATTGGCTTGTGACCATGAAAACATGTTCCCAAGTACCGGTGAGTTTATGTTCTAAATTTCATTTTTATTTTTTTATTTCTCATGGATAACCATGAAAGATAAGTGTCGTAATGTCGTACAATACGCAAAACCAGTTTAAACGTTTGTTTAATAATTTAGCTGGAGAATTCTGCATAATAAATAATTCATTTTATTTGTATTCGTAAGAGACATTTCAATGAACTTTACAATTTTATTTTCTAAACAATTTTCTAAAAATTAAATTCAGGTGGAGTCCTTATAAAATACAAAAAAAAAATTTTAATGTATTTTTATTTTTATTTGGACGAGGACAAACTATTTTTTCAATTTTAAGAAATTTTACTCTTGTTGCTAATTGATGCTTTCCTGTAAACAGACAGCGTCTTTCAACCGAGATCTGAATTGGCCGTCACTGGAACAGAAGACGAGACCAACCGGAAGGTTCTGAATTCCAAGGCCGTGCAAACCGACTTTAGTTCGGAAACACCGGTGTCGCGATGCTACGACGAGGCGGCTGCTGCCTTGACGCCTACCGACCCGCTTCCTATCGAGCCACCGAAAGAGCAACTGTCGCAGCGAGACATGGATCAGTGCCTGGACATTTTACGCAGACAGGTTCGTTTGGTTATTCCGCTGTCGAATTGTCTTGGCGTCGTTGTGATTCGATTCTCAAAAAACAAAAATCGCAGTATTGAAATCGTAGTTTTGAAAAAGTACTCGTTCCCGTTCCTCGTTCCTCCACAAAGAAAGGGCCGAGGACGTTCCTCGTTCCTGCATAAATGGAAAGGAACGAGTACATTCCTCATTCCTGTTCCAAAGTAACGAGGACGTTCCTCGTTTCTTCCATTAAAAAAAATAAATAAACAAAAATTAAGTTCAATGCGTCAGTCATTTAATTTTTTAGCGCAATTTTCGAAAAAATTGGATGATAAGGAACTGTCTGCATTTTTCCAGACATATTTCTAGATTTCCATTGTGAATTTCAAGATGTTTAAGCCTTTTTACTCATAGGAAATACTAACGTCCTAACTTTAGAAGTCCTAATTTATTGGACGTTCCTAAAAAAATGAACCAAGTCGTTCCAAAGTTTCTTTTTGGAAATAGGAACGAGGATGTTCCAACGTTCCTAAGAAAAGGAACGACTTTCTTTGAACGAGACGTTCCTTTTCCCTTCCTACCAAACACTGGCTCCGTCTTATAATTTTCAATTATTTCTCCCCTCCCCACACGCATTCATCAACGTAGAAGAAGCCTCATTTGCTGACCGACGACGAAGTGATTGCTCTGGTGAATGCCCGTCTCGTGTCTGCTTATCGTCTGGAGTGGGATCTGGCCAATCCGGAGAGGGGAGTGTCTGTGAGGCGAAAGATCTACGCGGCCAAGTGTCAGCGCAAAGGCGCATTCGATAAACTCCCTTACACCAATTATGACTATTCTGTGGTAAGTTATGCCTTCATTTTCAGGACTTTTTTGTTTTATTTTCTCAATGAAAATGTCTGTATCTTCTTGATGTGTAAACTTTGGTTCGAAAAAAATAATTTTTGAATATTCTTGATGTTTAAACTTATGAATTAAGAAACCATTCCATTTTGTTTGTAAATATATTTTGTCAATATCTCTGTAACACTTACAGTGTATACAGTGTAAATAAAAAATTAAACTTTTCCATTAAATTAAATCCGAATACTTTCGTAGAATACTTTCGATTACTTGCGTAGAATTTTGATCTACTTCTTGGTTCCCTTTCCTCAGATCATGGATGCCTGTTGCGAGAATGTGGTGGGATATGTCCCCGTGCCCGTCGGAATTGTCGGCCCACTGAACCTGGACGGGGAGAGCTATTACGTGCCGATGGCCACCACGGAAGGTTGCCTCATTGCCAGCACCAATCGGGGTTGCCGTGCACTCAGTGTGAGTAGTCGAACTTTTATTCCATTTTTTGTTTTTCCAACGTTATGAAACTGCTTGTTTGTTGTCGTGTTCACTTGTATCTTGAAATATCCTAAACTTTATGCCCGTCATGATGCATATACGACCGTACCACCGTCAAGCCTATTCGGTAATGTTTCTGACTGCGGTGCGGACGTCCCGGGTTCGATTCCTGGCGAAAGGCTCGTTTATTCGAGCCTGGGGTACTAGCGTAACCCCTGAGCTGGTCCAGAGACATTCCAGAGCTTAGGGGTGAAGGCAGCCTGGCTATACCAGCTCCCATCAGCCTGGGCAAGTCCGCCCCTGCCTATGAAGCATGGTTAGTTGTCGCCACGGAATTGTAAATCTAGATATTACTTACCGATACCGACTATGGATTTAACTGCTTCAATGTTGTTGTCAACTTGCCTTTATTATTTATAGTTGTCCGGTGGGGCGAAGAGTAGCATCGGTTTCGATGGCATGACGAGAGGTCCCGTTGTGAAATTTCCAACAGCGGCCAAGGCCAGGTATGCGATTTGGAGTGGATTACTCATACCCCATTTATCGGCAATAACCAAGTGACACAATTGAGATCTCATGATCGTGTGCACCTTTTTCTTTCGTTCGCAGCGAAGTGCAGCAGTGGCTGAACAAGGAGGAGAATTTTCAGCGAATCAAGGCCAGCTTTGATTCAACCAGTCGCTTCGCCCGACTCGATCGTCTAGTGGTCAAGATTGCGGCTCGAAACTTGTTCATTCGATTTGAGGCCAAGACCGGCGACGCCATGGGCATGAATATGGTGTCTAAGGTAAGAAAAACGCGACCCGAGGTTGTCTGCTATGGTTAGGTTATCCGGTGTTGGGTGCGTTCCTTTTCAAGAGTAACCGTTTCCAGTTCCCATTTTTCCGATGAAAAAAAGAACCACAACTCCGATGAAAAAAAAAATAAACAAAAATAACTTAAAAATATTAAAAAAAAATACCGTTGTCGACACCTTTGGGTAATTGTACTCGTAGAAAATTGAAGGTTGTGGCAAAAGGAACTCTGTGAACCCGCTCGAGTTCCTCAAAAAAGGAACCAAAGTCAAGGCCAAGTTCCTAAGCTCCTCAAAAAAGGAACCAGTTCAAAGGAACGGATCCCAAACACTAAGGTTGTCGAATTTTTCTGCGTCATTGGCCGCGATTCGCTGTTTGAATGGTTCCAAATTTGTCGTCTAGGGTGCTGATGTTTCGCTCCAGTTCTTGAAAAAGATCTTCCCCGATATGGAAGTCGTGAGTCTCAGTGGCAACTTCTGCACTGACAAAAAGCCGTCAGCCTTAAATTGGTGAGTTAAAATCCTTGTCGAAGCGCTTTTCGCTTGAGTGTGTTCAAGCTGTTTAAATTGTGCTTGAGATTGGGGCATATCAGGTTTTCGGGATCGCAAGCCTGACCTGGAATACAGATCTTGCTGTCAAAAGCAGAAGGTACTTTTTTCCAGAACATGTGAAGTTTCTGGACACATTACAGATACAATTCGAAAACGTTTAGTTACGAGCAAGTCAATGTCTAGACGCACCCCGCTCAAATACGTTCCAGAATAGCTTGGTCATTTCGACAGGGATAGTATTCGTGCTTATCTTGCGATTGCATTTGCCAATAAAAGAATCGTATTATTTTTTTTTAAATATTTTTCTAGGATTGAAGGGCGGGGCAAGTCGGTTGTCTGTGATGCGATCATTCCAGAAAAGGTGGTGAAAGAGGTATGAAAATTATTTTCAATTTAACTAAATATTTTCTCGTTTCCCTGATGCCTGTCTCGTTCGATCCGTAATAATACGTTTTTAATCGACTTTTTCTATCCAACGTAGGTTTTAAAAACGACGGTGTCGTCGCTAATCGAAAGGAACATCAGCAAGAACTTGGTGGGGTCGGCGTTAGCTGGCAGCATTGGTGGATTCAACGCGCAGGCGGCTAACATTGTCACTGCAATCTATATAGCAACGGGGCAGGCAAGTTAACTTTCAGAGCTTAGGGGTGGATCCTGCAGTCTGGCTATTCCAGCTGCATCCCTCTTCCCTCCCCTTCCCTGCCCCTCAC
>JAUJYS010000144.1:0-29981 GCA_033995665.1 Melogona broelemanni | reverse complement strand
CTCGAATACAGAGCCTGTTAAAATAAGGATAACCCCATCTTTGTCCTTAACTGGTCTTTGACCCCCGCCATTGCCCCACCTCCTAAAAGGAGCTGCTTGCGGGTATATATTGTACTTCTAATTATAAAACAATAATTTAGCGACTAAAATCTGAAATCGAAATAAAGTTGGTCACACAACAACACAAAACAAAGTGATGGCAAATAGCTGTACCTCTGGTGATTTGGCGTTCAAATGAAAAACGATGGCAGGCACAGATAAGATATGGACCACAAAAAGGGTAACCAGGTTGTCCGAGAACTGCGCCGCGATCATGGGGCTGAAATTATACAGAAAAACACATCAAATGAGACGGTAATAATTCGAAAACAATTAATCACGACATTTTAGCGTACGAAAATGAAACTCACCGAAAAGCTAAGTTGATGATGGCAGATAGCGCCGCGTGTTTCAAGCAAGGATTATTTCGCGCTAAACCTTTGAGCAGGAGGTGCTGTAAAAATAAAATGCAAAACACGGTAAATCGTACAAAAAATGTATAAAATTTGATGAATTGTTAGTACAAATCTCAAGTCTGGACACGGTGGCAGTGGCTAGCATGCTTGTGATCATGGATGTGATCATTGGATTAGAAAAATGAAAAATTCCAGTGTTGAGTAGGAACGGAACGGAAAAGTTTCGTTCCTAGGAATGGTTCCTTTTTTTGAGGAACGTCTAGTTTCGTTTTATTTCTGCAGGAACTGGAAGGGGAACTGGTTCTATTTTTTTAGGAACGGGTTCCCTTTTTTGAGGAACTTAGGAACGTCTAGGTTCCTTTAATTTCTACAGGAACTGGAAGGGAAACGGGTTCCTTATTTTTAAGAACTTTGGAACGTCTAGATTACTTTTACTTCTGCAGGAACTGGAAGGGGAACTAGTTCCTTTTTTTGAGGAACTGAAACGGGGGTTTCCATGTGGTCCCAGTATGTCGAGAAGAAAATAAAGATTACGTGGGAATGTTTATTTATCTCTACGCACAACGTTGTGATATTGTGGAATTAAAACAATATTTTCTCAGCGAATGAAGGGAAAAGTTCCTTTTGAAAAGGAACTAGAAACGCCCAAGTTCCTTTTACAGAATTGGTTTCTTTTTTCATTGGAGGAACGGAAACTGAAAACGATATCATTTCAAAAGGAACGAACCCAACACTGCCCCCGTCATATGCCTCTCCGGGGCTGCCTGTGAGTAGTCATTGTAATTTCAATTACCTGAAGGATTCGGTATAACCCCTTGGACACCAGATGTCCCATGATGTTGGCGCACAGCTGATTCAGAACGGGCTTGAGCTGATCGTCTAACGAGAAATGACAGCAACGGACATCAGGGTTCAATTTCCTCACTTTATGAACCAACAACACTCCAACAGACATATCGCCATCCGGAAACAACCTACTCGATTTGTTGGATAAAATCTTCCAAGCGTTGGTCGACGTAAAAATGACTAGGGTGTGCAGGTGCAACATGATGGGCTTCACGTCGTTTGGCGTATCCGGCTATTTCAAAAAATAAAAATTGGACACACTAACATTTAACTGGTTCTTGAAACTGGTCTGGTCAAACTAGTCATCAAATGAACTACAATTAAATAAGAGTTGCAATAAACTTGCATTGCTATTTCAACAACGTGATTTTTTTATAATTGCAAAAGATAGTATGCGCGCAGCGCATTTCTTAATTAAAAGTGACACAAAATAAGTTAATTAAGAGACCGCGCAAACAACAAGTTAGTAAAAAGAAAAAGAGCGCACAGAGCGAATTTAATTTTTAAAGTAGTCGATTGTCATAAAGTTACTTGCAAAAATGAACGAGAATTAAACAAAATTTGCCATAATCTTGTACGGCTATTTCAAAACACTGCCAGAATGACCCACATAAAAAAACGAAGGCAAGACTTACTACTGAGGTTTTTTGGTTGACTCACACAATTGAGTTGTATTTACCCTGAGCTGCTGCAAGTAGCAGCAACATTGCCATAGAAGCACTTTGATTTGATGGATCCACTGCAGAGTGTGGTCGTTGGAGAACGTCACTCCCACGTAGCAGTACTGATCATATTTTAAAAACAACAAATCCACATTTCTCTTTAATTAATTTTAAAATTCAAACGAATAATTGGCAACTAAATTTTACAGACATTTCATTTTTTTAGAACATTTTTGATTAAAGCGTGGACTAAAGCGCTTAGCCACACAGATATTTAAAAAAAAAAAAGATGCTACGGCCGAAACGTAGAATACGTCATAGCATTCGGGGAAACAAAATATTTTCTAAGCAAATGATAATTCTAGCGAAAAATCCATAAATATTTCGAATTTCCTCTGTGCCTGAAAAGTGTAATTATTAGACCTTATAACACCGATTTGTCAAATCAAAAAAAAAAATACGTGAAAAAAATACGTGAAAAAATTGAAAATGGCTCGCAAACCTTTACGTTGTCCAGCTCCATACTGTTGACAAGATGCCGTGATATATTTCGGAAACGCTAGTATAAAAAATGGAATAATTAATATACAACTCGCGAATAATAAACAACCATTCAGAGATACTACAACAGTTCGTTTTCAAAACATCCTAGCATAACAAAAAAAAAATACAGTCTTACCTCTTGATCTATTTTGTCGTCGCAAATCGTGAAGAACTTTTTCAATACTTTGTACATGTCGATCGCTAACCAAGGAAACGCACAAATTAAGTGATTTTAACAACGTCTGTGAAAATAAACAAACGTTTGAAATGGTTTTTCGAACTGTACGGCATAGCGACACATATGAGCGACACAAAGGAGCTGTCGTCTGCTGGTTGCGTTGTCTGAGGTGAAGAACGAACGCCTCACATCCATTAGAATTGGAAAAATCAAAAACGAAATTTAGAACATAAACTCGTGTCTCCGAAAATGTTTGGCTGGTGACCCATGAAAACGTGTTCCCGAGTACCAGTGATGATCAAAATAAAATGTTTTCCCCAATTCTCATGGATCATAATGGAGGGCAAGTGTCATTTGTTAATAAATTAAAACCGATTTAAACGGATAAGATTTGCCTCACCCAAATTCGAACAAGTCTTCGGTGTGCATTCTTCATGGAACATGGCATCCACTTCAGCTCTGAGATTATCAACAGAAGGGAAAATTAATATATAGTCTATCCCCGTTTTGCAAATATAACCAGCTATTGACAATGCTAAATGAGTTTTAATAAAATACCTGATCTCCCGACCGAATTTCCGTCGGGTCAAATAACCTCTTACAGCAGACTGAAATTAACCAAAATACAGAATTGGGTAACTTACTTTTTTTTTTAAAGTAACTGAGACGATCCTCATTACTTATCAACAAGAGGAAGACGTCACATTTACCGTTACTTAAAAAAAATGAAAGTAACTAAACCTTTAAAAGTTACTGAAAAATTAAAACAACGGAAGTAACGACCCGTTTTCGAACGTTACTATCCAGCACTGGCATTTGTGAACCTAATTTCATTTTAATCCGCTCAGTTATTCTTTCTTTTTAAAATTTGGTTTTGTTAAGTTATTGGACGCTCCTAGGAAAATTATGCGAAACGCCAAATGCTAGAAGGTTCGTGCTTGACAATAAGATGAAACGATAGTAATGGGAGAGACTCGTACCTGGATGCAGACGACGGCCACCTCGCGTTTCCGTTCCAGAGCCCGTTCCTCCCTGGCCTGCTTGGCCTTGTCCAGGAACTGCTCCTTCTTGGCCTCCGCCTTGCCGAACATGGCCGGATTCATGGAGCTGACGAGGAGGGACAGAGGTTATGGAGCGGGTGCTGGCCGACAGAGGGTGCTGGGTGGTCGTGGTGGCCGGGACGGGCGAACTGGCATCACGGCTCGGTCAACCTGTCCCCCGTCTGCGGGCGGGGGAAAAAGGAAGTACGGTAACTCACCATAAAAATGGCGGATATTTGCCCAGTCTCACCATACATATGCTGTCCGCCATTTTTGTGGCGAATGACCATACTACAGGAGATTTGGGGAAATTGAACACAGGATCATCAGCTCAGTAGGATGTTGCCATACTCACTGAGCTAGACGGATCGTACCTAGGTAGGGATCTTTAACGTGTACCTGACAACGTACAGGCACGGCTCTCATGGATTTGCATTTCTCGCCCGAAATCGTAATTGTAGTAACAAAGCTAGGAAAAATGACCTGGACGGCTTTGAAGCAGAAACATTGGTGAGCCTCCAGAACAGTTTACAAAAATAAATTCATGTTGACCAATGATTTTGTGGATTTTATTAGTTATTGCTCAAATGCAAAGACAAGTTTTTGTCGTTCCATCAACTGATGGTTTAAAATTCGGCTGATCAAATCAATCAAATGATCTGTCAAAACTAAACAGTTTATTCAGAATCGTCATTGCAACGCAGCAGTAAATCTAGATACTTGTGGGGGGATTGTGTAGTTCTACCAGTTAGCTGTGTGGCAATATGACTCTAGTCCCGACAAAATCAACAACTTACGCGGTGAGCAGACAAAATTACAATCAGACTTTAAATTGCCGATTTAGCGACTAGTTTTCTCCATCGACAAACTAGTCTTTTTCGCATTTACGCTGTCAGAACGTTAATTTCGTTTCAAATACATCGCAGAAGACCACAGACATTTTAGGCTTACTTTTCATAGGGTTTAGGCCTACGGTCGCAACACCATTTCCTAGCAAGATTTTCTCACTTTGTGGACTGGTCTCGATGACGATGACATGCCAGGGTCCACAATTCCTCGCTCGTCAGGATAAAAAACGAAAAACGAGATAATTTCTTGTCCCAAAGGCAACTAATTTAATTAAAATTGATGAGAAAAATTAGTCCTCTGTTTACCTTTCAGTACAGACATTTATCGCGATGCCATTTATTACACATGCCGTTTTGTGACGTCATCACATCCTGAAAACAGCTCATGCAATGAAAAATGCAACATATTGGTTGTAATAAAACTCATTATTATTTTGAGTTGAACAAGTTTTTTCTTCTAAATATGTTAAAAATTTGAATACGATAACTAAGTGTAGTGTTTTTCTGATATGGATGGCGTTTAGGCGGCCTTGATAATAAATGGTGTTTATTAAAAGGCGCTATTCATCTGCATTTTTCGTTTGCTTCAAGCAGATCATCTGCTTAGCGAAGTGCTTTAAAGCGGTTTGATAGGCGGCAACGTACAAAAACTTTAAATTCCAAAGTAGTTTCGAGATACAAAAAAAATTCCTATGACGAGTTTATGCAAATGTTCATTACTTTAAATTCGTTCCTTTTCTGAGGAACGTTGGAACGTTCTCGTTCCTTTCAAGGATTTAGGAACGTCAAAGGATTTAGGAAGTTCCATAAGATATCTAAAAATTAAAATCGCGACACGCTCGATGCACGCACGCAAAGGATTATTTGTTCTAATGACTAAAAAAAAGGCTTACATCTTTGGAAATTCTCAAGGAATTAATCGATTAATATAGCGGCAGTTGTTAAAATTGGAAAGTAGCGTAAAAAATTAAATGACTGCCGCACCGAGCTCACTTTTTTGGTTTATTTTTTTAGAAGTAATAATTGTTTAACACGTGCGCAAAGGCAATTGAAGCATTTTTTGTTTCTCTGAATGCGTTTTTATTTTCATTTCAATTCATGTAACACAAAAGAAATATATTTCGATAATAGGACATTTTCAGCAAAATACTTTAAATAAATTAAAATAACATCCGATAATATAAACTGTTCAAAACCCACAATGAATTTTATTATTTTTTCCAATTTTATCATCAAGAAATTTATGGAACTTTCATTATTTGAAAAATAATATTTATTTTTTTATTCTGGAATAAAACAGTTGATATAGAAACAATTAAGTTATAACAAAACATAATCTAATATTTTTGTAAACTTTTTCAACTTCTTTTAAACACAACCATATCACAATTTTTTGTCATTATATTCCAGTGACGAAATTAAATTTTTTCGCTTCCAAGCGCTCCCAAGCGCTCCCAAGCGCGCATATGTCGATTTCTAATAACTATTTTCTGATTTACGACAAATGCAACCATATCCATGACGTCATCCAATCACCGCAACTTGAAGCGGGGTGCGTTTAAGAATTGGCGAAGGTGGTGAGCTGAGGTTCGCATAGGACTAACAGATGCACATTTCGAGTTTCCGACGCATCCACAGCTCCTTTGAATTTATAAAGCTGAATGGCAGCCTCATTGGAAGCGATGGCAAATATTGAAATCGATCTGCATCGATTGCTGTGGGCAGCCTGTAAATAAATGTAAAGATAGAAGTAAAACATCTAAAGACATAACCGATCACAAGTATGGTTGATTTTCAGTGTTGGGTTCGTTCCTTTTGAAAAGGAACCGGTTTCAGATCCCGTTCCTCCGATGCAAAATAGAACAAGTTCCTGTTCCAGTTCCTACTGAAATTAAAAGGGAACCTGGACTTCCCTAGTTCCTTTTTAAAAGGAACTTAACTGCTTTTCAAAAAGAGTAGTTGCTTTTCCGTTCCTTCGATTAAAACATATTTATGATATACATTTGCGGGATTTAAAGAACATACACCTGTGTATGCCGATTTGTGGACTTAAGACAAAATCATTAACAATTTCTGCTTGATGCTGTAAAATCGACACAATTTGGAAAATTGTACTCGTAGAAAATTTGGAACCCTTGGAAAAAGAAAGGAACCCTTTACACAAAAAAGGAACCCTAAGTAACACTAAATTCTTGTCGGCCCCCAGTGGCTCAGTGGGTATGTCTCATTCTACTGAGTGGGTGGTCCCGGGTTCGATTCCCGACGCATACTTTCGTTTATGTAGTGCACTAGGCACTAGGGTGATTTAAAAAAAAAGTTTCTTAAGAAAGGAATCAGTTCCTAGGAACGGAACATTTCCGTTCCGTTCCTACCCACCACTGGGAAAATTTAATTTATCAGAAATAAAAATATGAACTAACCTTTGCTACCTCCTTGAATAATTTGGCGCCTAATCCTTGGCCTCGGAAGGACTCGTTAACATATAAAGCTTCCAAATGGGCAGAACGCCCGTGCACCATGGAATAGGAATAGTTGTACATGGCTATGCCGGCCACTGAAGTGCTTTCTGAAAGTGAATGAGACAATGATTAATATCGATAGTTATATCGATATCATTTCAATGTTGTTGTTGTCTGTTGATGCATCAGCCAGAGTTATTAGTCTAATAATTCGCTCGACCAATAAAACAATTTATATAAAATAACTATGCATAAGGCCCGCCATTTGTTTTCACCAATGGCCCGAGATAGGTGATTTTCCTCCATATTTTAAAATTTAGTTACCACAATCTTATTAATAATAATTGAAGATATTTATCTTCAAACGTAAGAAATTAATAAGATTGTGGTAACTAAATTCTGTAATCCGACGTTCTGCGCCAGTATAACTAACAAGTGTGGTTATACGAAACAAAACTTTGAAGTTGTAAGTTGTAACCGCAAATTGCCAGATAATTTTTTATTTGTTTTGTTTGTTTTTATTTATTGTCAACCATGAAAATTAATTAAATTTTGAAAATGATTTTGCAAATACTACGACATAATCACACTTACCCCCCACCCTTTTCGCTATTTCCAATTTATTTGGATAATGATGGAGGGTAAGTGTGATTATGTCGTAGTATTCGCAAAATCATTTTTAAAATTTAATTTTCCATATCTGACTTCGTTGTGCTTTCGCACAATTTATTTTTCATGAAAATTAAGTTGAATGACAGGCTCCTATTTTGTTACCAAATGTTGTTTTTCAAATAATCTAATACCCTTGACTTTTTCCCTCCCTTCCAGTCAAGACAAGAGCACCCTTCTCCGCCACCTTCGCACCCACAACGGTGAACGACCCTTCCTCTGCCAACTCTGCCAGTACGCATTCACCACCAAGGCCAACTGCGAGCGCCACGTCCGCACCAAACACCACCGCATGGACAAGGCCGAAATTGCTGGCGCCATGCTCCACGTCTCGGCCAGCGGCGAGGAGACCTCGGTGGAGATGGACACCAGCGGCGGTGCGGACGTCCCTGCCACCCCCCTCGAACCATCACCACCACTACCACCACCTCCAGTTGTTACTGTAACCGCCCCCGCCGCCATTGTCCTCCTACCCTGCCCCCACTGCCGCCTGACCTTTGGAGAACCTCGCCTGCTCACCCTTCACATGCAGTCCGAGCACGCCGAGATGTACGCCCTGCGGGTGGAACCGCCACCGGCTGCCGCTTCCGTACCACCCTCTGTCACCCTACCACCTCTATCCCTCCACATTGCTGACGATTCGCACCATCACCACCGTCAGAGCCGCACCCATAACCTATACGGAGCCGGTGGTCATCACCACCACCAACAGCATTATCAGCGACGGCATCACCATCGCGGGGATCCTGCCTACGCTGCCGGCATCGTGGCCATTGCGCAACTGCCGCCTGTCTCGCCAGTGGTTAGCGCACCTCTGATGGTGGCCAGGCCGCAGGCACCGTCCACCATCTCTGTGGCGATTCCGCCGCTGCTCAGTCCGGCCATGACAGGACCTCGTTACCAGGATCCCGCCGTTGTTCCATCTAAGAGTGGCGAGTGTTCCAGTCATGCCTATCCGATCGAATCCCAATCGCCGGTGCTGGACCTGAGCGCCGCCAACATGGCTGCCCTGGCCCGCCACCCCCACACGCCACATGAGCTGGACGATGAAGCTGGTGACGACGTGCAGGATCTGAGCCGAGGCAAGATGTCCGGCGGCGGTCAACGTGGGGCGATCCAGCAGGAGCAGCCACTCGATCTGGCTATGCATCCTATGGACCTGTCCATGAAGGCCACCCCCCTGCGCGCGGGCAGCCATCTGACCTCGCCGCCGGCCACCAATCCTGGTGGACCCATGGACCTATCTGCCTCTTCGTCCCGCCTGTCCGTGCCCGCCTTCCCGCAGCGCAGTGGCGCCCTGGCCCTGACCACCTCCACGCCGGATCCCGCAGCAGGTCCGTCTCACAACCCACGACGGAGCTTTCTCCCCTTCCGCAAGAACCCGCACAGCGCCATCGCGCCAAAAGGCAACCCGCAGCACCTAGCTCCGCGTCCGCCTATGGAAGTTTTAGTCCCGGTCAACGTATCCGGTCTGTCCGACCCATTGGCCGTCATCATGACTTCCAAGATTGTAGTGGGGACCGGACCGTCCCCATCCACCTCTGCCCCCCGTCGATTTCGCCACTCCTCCAGCGGCATCGCGCCGATCGGCGAACGCAGCGACTCACCGACCATGCAGGCCAATTTATCTGCCCCTGGTTCCTCCTCGCTGCTGAAATCATCCATGGCGAACTACGATCCGTCCGATCACCAAGCCCGCCGCTCGGTGGAGCAACCTGGACGTGCGTCGGGTGGTAGCTCATCTGGTAGTCGGCTGGTGGGCAAGGGGTTTGCCAACGCCGGGGCCCACCCACGCGGCAGCCAGTTGGCCAGCGTGGTCAGCGGTATCCTCCTCAAGAAGCAGAAGCAGCGTCGCTACCGTACTGAGCGCCCTTTCAAGTGCCTGTACTGCGCGGCCGGATTCACGCTTCGCTCCAATATGGAGCGTCATATTAAGCAGCAACATCCCGAGTTCTGGGCCACCAAATCGAGAGGTGGTGGTGGTGGTGGTGGCCGCAGCAAGATCGGGTCATCAGCCGGCAGTCCCGCTCCTTCCGCTTCTGGGGGAGGTGATCACGGTGGTTCTCTCAACCTATCACCCATTCCGTCAAATGCCCAGTCCATCCAGCAGTGGATGGCCATGCAGACCACCCCGCCTCTACCGCCACCCGTCACGTCCGGTGGTGTAGCCTTTCCTGACATGACTCTCTCATACTTGGGACTGTCCGATAACCGCCTGCATCACAGTGCCACCTATGACTCGCCACCCAGGCGACACACCACACCGTCCCCCATCCAGTCACCTCCACCCGTTCTCAACATTCCCAACATCGGCAAACCGTCGACTGCTGGCTGTGACCTATCCGGTCGTGCTACAACCACCATTTCGTCTGAGGTGAGGCTGGCCATCTCCCAGCAGATCAAGTCCAAGAATCAACGTCAGAGTGAAACGAAAGGTCCGCTGTCCAAGTCGAGTTTTCCGGCCGGCAATCCCGATACCGTTCCCGCGGTAAAGGGTAATAAGTTTCCCCTGGCCGGTCAGACCCCGCAAACGGCAGGTGATGGCGAAACCTCGTCAGCGCCTCCCGCCAAGAAGCAACTGCTGGCCCCCTCGCCGCTGTCCAGCAGCAGCGGCAGTCATAAATTAGATGATGGCGAGGACGCACTGACTGGCGACGAGCTGGCCAGCGTGTCCAAGCTGCTGGACACGGCCAACCAGCAGAGCATCCGGAACAGGGAGATGTTTCGCCGGCCGGGAACTGACGAGGATGATGCGGAGGACAAATGTGAGCGGGTTGCTGCCATGGTCACCGCCACACCACCTCTGACCAGGGGAACTCCATCCAGCAAGACGGTTGCTGCTCCACCAGCCAGTGTGGTCATCACCTCGCCTGCTCGTCCAGTCAAGACTGCAGCAGAAACCATTGACACTTCAACGGAAAACTTAGTGGTTGGTGAGCCGGCAAAGGACGTGTTGGTGTCGCCACCGACATCCTCCACCAAACCACCACCTCTAGCTCCGCCCGCTACCCATCCCTCTCCTCAGAAGTCTCCCGATCGTGCAGGACGGGAGGGTGGCCGACGCAGCGCTTACATCAATGCGCCCAACCGCGTGGCCTGCCCCTATTGCCACCGACAGTTTCCCTGGACCAGCTCGCTGCGTCGCCACATTCTGACCCACACTGGTCAGAAGCCATTTAAGTGTTCCAAGTGTCCACTGTGGTTCACCACCAAGTCTAACTGCGACCGTCACCTCAACCGCAAACACGGAGGCAGCGCCAGTGCTACCAATGATGGAGCGTCCACGTTAGAAGAGGAGGAGGGCGCCCCGACAGTCATCTCTCCCGCTAAGTCATCCGGAGGTACCGTGGTGGCTGGTGCGGTGACAGATTGCACAGCCCGTAACGCGCCAGACCGTCCCTACCGTTGCCACCTCTGTCTGAGCAGCACTTTCTCCACACCGGAGAACCTGCAGAAGCACCTGCAGGCCAAGCATCCGAATCAACCCCGTGTGCCGGTTGCTGCCGCCACAACGTCGCCTGGCGCCGCGTCCACCGCTGTTAAACAGGAGCCTGAGCTGGGTTCCAGTTCCGGTTCTGATCACTACTGGGGCGAGTCGGAGGAGTCGGGCGAGGATCCAATGCCGGAGGGGCCACCAGTTGTGGCCGGTGGGCAGGGGGCGCCCTACTTCTTCTGCCTCTACTGCCTGCAGTCATTTGCCCAGCATCGCGATTGCCTGGCTCATATGGAGGAGAAACATGCGCATGAGTACAACGAGCTGCAGATGTCGGGGCGTGGGGCTACTGCGGCGGATGGGGCCACGGCCTCGCCCGAAAAGAGCGACAGTAATCTGTCGGCTGCTGAAACTTCGTCACCGGCTAAGACGAAGGAGTGACATTCCTAACCGCCTTATCTAAGTCAATCGCCTGAGCTTCAGTGACTCTACAAGTTCTAATTCGACTTGTGATTATTTTTTTTTATACCTTGGACATTCGTTTAATAGCGAAGACAAGCCTACCCAGAAATGCCTTGAATCCCATCTACGATCGTATTTTTTTGAGAAAGAAAAATTGTGAATACACGCGGCCTTTACCTCACGTAGGTAACAGTGTGCCTTGTTTGGGAAGTAACTGTGTGTCTTTCTTCCCTAAATTGTTTTGGCGTGATACTGGTAATTCCTGAAGAAAAAACTTTAAAAAACATTCCTATGGGTGATTTATCCGGTTATCCGAAAACAGGAAGATATGATTGAGTGGATTTATAAATCCGAAGATCGTTGGACATTCCCACTCGGCTTGACCGGCGTGACGTTTAAACCTGACATTGAATGATTGGGAGGAGTGCAACTTATGTTTCCATTTTTGAGTCGTGAGGGTCATCCCGCGCCATTATGCATTTTTTTATTTATCGGCGCCCACCAGCGCCCAGTTGGTTGTGTACAAAACTTATTTTTGTTCCGAAAGAACAGAAAATTGATCTGTTTGATTGATTGACTAAGAGGATTGTAGATAATTTTTTTGTTCGTCAAAGCAAACCAAGATGATAAATTCGTTCCCAATGTCCCCCTCCCTATATTCCCATAGTGATAGTATTTCCAAATAAAGCAGAAAATTGGTGAGCAATAATGAAAATAATTGATCCGTCTATTTATACAATGAAGCAATCGGTTCAAAACACCAATCAGGCAGTGTCCCCCCATTATAATGTACATATTAATAGCTGCACCAATACTTGATTTGACACTTTTGCTCTAGCTCGGGATATATTCTTCTAATAACAAAGATGGAAAATCGCGTCGAGAATTTTTGGACGATCTCTGGGTGGCCAAAAATAATGTCAAGTCCCTGCGAAACCAAAGTTCAGTCAAGTGGTTTCCTTTCCAAATAATCATGCCCTCCTAGTAACTAATTCCCCTCGATCACTTTGTATACACGCACATACGTTCCATACCGGGTTAGCACAACCAACCGTCCTTTTTCTAATCTCGTCTTCAAGCACTTACACACTTTGACGTACACATTCACATTGGTATTTTATGTGGTAGAAATTATTGGGACGATATGCAAAAAAGTTTCATATCATCGTGACTGGCGCTATCATTCCTATTTTTTTACTTCCACCTATTGGCTATTTCAGCACCGGCAGTGTTTCATTTGAGTTTAATTCCATAAGCTAATTTTTTATATTGAAGTTCAGTTTTGACATTTTCCATTTTTTGGTAGAGACATTTTCTGACATGTTTTGTCGTCAAATTGGGTCGTATCGATATGATACATACATAATCACGTTTGTTTCGTATTATTTGTCATTTTTTTAACCATTATTTTTTGATGACCGGACAAAGTATGTTTTTATTTTATCTGTTTGACAACGTAAACTTGCGAGCAAGCAAGCTGCTGTGTTATCAGTGTTGAGCCTTGTTTTATTAAAATCGAGTAGATTTTTTTAACCGAATTTAAACAACGTTAATAATTTAGTATCAATTCAAAAGTGTAATGGTCGATTTAAGACACACCTGAAATTATTTTCGAAACTTGTTTTTTCTTCTCAGTTTCAAAACGCTTCACTTGTGTCATTCCTAGTTGATGTTTCACTATTTAATCGATGCTGTTGAAGTTACACAGAATTTCCTGTATCCAATGTACGATAGCGATTTATCAAATCATATCAGTGTATGTCGGCAATAGCTATAGGAATGTAAACGAAAGTGGATTTGTTCGTAAAACGAAATGTTCGACTAGCATTCTACGTGCCTTACGCTGTTAATGCTGGTTTTTTTTTAACTAGCCTACTTATCGAATGAAATTCTGATATCATGTGGCCTTGTACGTGTTATTTTTTATTTTTTTGGAAACAAGTAATCGGGTCTCTGTCTTTTCTCAAGTAAGAAATAATTTCGTTCCCATGATTTTCCTTCAGGTGCCTTGAAACGTGAAACGTTTTGGCAATTGTTAAAATTATCTAATTTTTTTTTTAATCAAGATAAATATACAGGCAATTTTGGTTTAGCCCAAGAAAACGAGTTTAATTAGATTAAACTCAAGTAAAAGTTTCTCGAATCGTTCGATCATGTTTTTTCCCCCATTTGAGCATTTTTTAATTTATCCGTTTGAAATGTTTAGAATGTCACAACCAGCTTGACAAACTTGCTATACCAGAATCTAAAATTCGCTTCTACTCTGTATACACACCATCTACCTTATTGAACGTTACCAACCCGAGGCCTATAGAATGATACAAAGAAAACTACTAACTATTCTCATGTACCATAATTATTGAAAACACCCGCCTTAAAAAATAATCTAGTTCTCTTTATATCGAGTTGTTGTATTTTAATTGGGCACCAAATGTAAAACACAGTGTTTCCACTCATAATATTAACCCACTTAGAAGTTTATTCCTATATCAATATTGTTCTATCAAATCCCTGGCATGTTCCAGCGAATTCAATTTTGCGGAATTTGTAACGATTGAATTGTAGCTGACAATCAATATTCGTGGGGTTGCGCATGTCTGCATCATCGGCAGCAGCTAACTTGGCCAAAGATTTTTTTGTGGCACGCCCCTGTTCGCGTCGGCCGCCATTTTGAACCGACAGGCAATGTCATTCCATTGATTCGTGTTCTATTTGTCCCACTTGTATACTAGAGAAACAATTTCCACTATCAATTATGCCTTCTAATCAATGATTATATTCTAAATAGAAATTTGCCTTGAAATTTCCCATGGCTTACCCATTACCTGTATTTTGTTTGTACATTATAAACCCAACCAAATCTGTAAATATGTACAGCTTTTCATTTATACGAGTAACCTTTTTTCGTACCGACTTGAAAAATGGCCGCGTAACATTTCCAAATGTTTTGCCATTCCATGTTCCTTGAATTCCATTTTATTTTCCAAACGCCCCACAATTTTGCAATTCCTCGAGACATGTACGACACCTTTATAGATCAGCAAAAAATATTTTCAAAAATAGCTGATCTCTCTTCTAACACCTACCTATTCCATTGAGTGTCGATACCTATTTCAACATGATGTAGTCTATGTAAACTACAAGTAGAAAATTTTGATCAATGCGTTAATTATTACATCAACTACAAAGTGCATATGTCTAATAGAATATACTGGATGTTTCTAGAAATATTTAAGAGCACTTAGTTACTAGTGTCTGCGTATTTTGTCTATCCTTACACGAATTCAATGAATGGGTTGCCTTGAAAAAACTGACCGAAGGTTGCCTTGAATCCAATTATTAATTTAACACATAAAAAAATCGAAATGTTCTAACGTTTGAGCATCAAGCGTTTCGCCTTTCTTGAAATCCATCCAATTTAACTGATATGCGAAAGAAAACCTTTTCATTGTATCTTGCCTTAGAAAATATTTACTCCTTTCGCAATAACACTTTATCTAAAAAAAATTCCCCATGTGCCTCCATTTATAAAATCAGTGATGAGCTGGGATGTGTTTAAATTTTGGAAAAAAAAATATTTTAGACGATGTATTCGCAAGTGTTAAATTGAAGGTATACTTTCACCTGATTGAGTGTATGACAGTGTGCATAGTAATTTAACCTACTTGAGAATTATTCTTCGCAAGTTAAAAATTACTATACCGAAATCGTCTTTTGACAGCTGCCTTATCGAATCTGCCTTGACGTTTGAAGATGCAAATCATTGCGAAAGCATTCTCGTGTTTCAATTAAATGAACAATAAAAACAGACTTATTGCGCTTCACAAAATCAAATATCAAAATATTTTATGACATTTTAAACATATTTGGTAAATAATAAAAACCCTGTGGGATTGCATTTTTAACAGCCATTCCATAACATAATAATATTTTTTGGGTCCCCAGTGCTTGTTTTTTATAATTAAAATGAATTAACACTGAATTGTGAAAAATAAGTAATTATAACACGAGTTTTCAAAGTTTCAATATCCTCCTGGATCCCGGGAATAACTCGCCCAAGTTTTTTCGCTTATTATACGTTTATTATATTAACGCATTATTCATTATTGCTATGTATAACGTGCCTATAAACATATATTTATCTATACATGTAAGTTATAGAAGTATAATTCATTAACTGTTGTTCATCACCCATATACTAGAATTTTTCCATCTAGTGGAGACCAGATTATGCACACGTAGAGAATATGTTAACGTTTAATAAGCAAAGCAATACGCACATTGAAAGCTTTATACAGCACCTGTAGGAAATCTAGACATATCTTCATTCCACATACAACATTTTCGCTTTTTTGTGAGTAATATTTTCAAATCGTAGATATTGTAAATATTGTCCATCTTTACAACAGTATATTTAGCTGTGTATTACGAAAAACATGTCCCAGTCATCGTATCGTTATATTAATAATAGTGCATATTTCTTAAAGTTGTTTTCGAATGTGTAGTTTCGTGAGAAAATAAGATTTTTCGTTTTTCTCTCGTATAAGGTGTATAATAACTTTCATATTTCTCAATTATTTACATATCAGCACGTTTTTCATATAGTTTTCAATTCAAATTAGATATAAATAATTTTTTTAATTGATTAATTTTACAAGCCATTTAATTCGAACACGTTGTGTGGATTCTATCTGAATGGGTAATAAATATTCTTTTGGGAAACTCGAAAACGAGATCAAAATTATTTTTTTCGTAGCATTTTACGTTTCTTGTTAAAAAATCATGCGTTTGTAATTTACGAGACAAGTATGGATACAATGAGTATTTCGAATAGTCTTTACACACTAATATTTCACATCATTGTTTCATATGATGCAAAGTCAATCTGTGATTTTTGTTATCGCGCCGCCGATGGGATGTTTTTAGTCACACGTATAATAGTAGTTTATCGATAATAAAGAAATACATATATAAAAAACCTATAAGCTCGCAAAAAATATTAATTTTAGTTGATATGCAAGTATATTGCAATCCGATGTGTCTTTTCAATATGTATTTGTTTATTATATTCAGTATATTTGTTCTCGTTTTCACCTACACTTCTCTCTTGGAAAAAAATGTAGTTTTATTTTTCACCAATATGTTCAATGACCCTGTTGATTGATTTGTGGTATGGTAGAGTTGTTTTATCGTACATATTTTGGGGGCACACCAAACATTGAAATAAAATGGTTGCAATCAACATTAATTCGGTTTATTTCCATTATTCCTATTGTGCTATGACAAATTTGATTTAACTTCATGATTAACTACATCTGTCTCACATCTGTCTGCGTGTATTTTATACACCAACATCGTTTCATTATTTGAGTAAATCATTAGCCTGAATCATCAACAGATTAAAAATCAATGAAATAATATTCGACAATTTTCAATTTTTTACAAAATAACAATTTTTTTTATAAAAATGATAGGGTTCACCCCAGATAATTTTCAAGCCCAAGGTCAAGGTTACTCAAGGTCACCTTGGGTTTTCCACGATCGTTGATATCGATAGTTTATAAACTATCGCCCATCCATCATACGTGACGTCACAAATAAAGATGGTGGATGTCTGCCTTGGTGCGTGAAGATCTCTTCAATTTTTAGAAGAAATGGCCAGCTTTTCGGAATCTGCGTTGGAACAAAAGCTATCTGAGCTGAACAACTCACAACAAAGTATTCAGACGTTGTCGCTATGGGTAATTCATCATCGAAAACACTGCAAAACAATAGTTGGCGTTTGGTACAAGGAACTGCTGAAAGGTAAGCAAAATTGTTTTTGGCTGCAATCACTTTAAATTTTGCTGGCGGGGAGCTCTAGCGGGACATTGTAAAAACAAATTGTGAGTGAATGTGTATCAGAATTTTGGAAATTCCCGTAAGGTGCGCTTCGGTGCTTGTGACCAGATAATGGTGTTAGCAGCCACTTTGCAATTTAGCCTCGCCGTGTTGGCGAAGGAAATATTTCCACCAGCGTTTCGTTTTGCTGATCAGCTGATTGTTTTCGTTAAAGCAGATTTGAAAACATAATATTTCATTGTGCTAAGTAAACATTGCATTTATGTCAATAATTTACGGCATTGACTTTCATGGAAATCAGATAGAAGCGTTTACAAATGTGTCCACGTGCATGTTTACCTGGCTGCAGCATTCATGTACACGTTTCGAAATTCTTTAATTTATACATTTTATATTAAAATTGATGCCATTGCAATTAGAACCTTGGACAGATTGAAAACTTTCTGATACATTGTCTGGCCGTCTTTCATCACACATATGTTTGTTTTGTTTCATTTGCAGCCAAACCGACTCGCAAGTTGACGTTTATGTACCTGGCCAACGACGTGATTCAGAATAGCAAAAAGAAGGGTCCAGAGTATGCCAAGGAGTTTGGCAACGTTCTGGCCAAGGCCTTCCAATACGTCGGAAAGTGAGTATTCAAACTCGTCGAATCGCCGGCCAGCGATTATCGCTTGTGATTGCCATATTTGGCAATCACAAGCCTGTAAAATGAAACATTCTTGTGTTTACGCTACAGCCATACGTATAGTGTATGTTTGGTTTTATTTTTGCTAGTAACGCCGATGATCGAACTGGCCAGGGTCTGCAGCGGCTCTTGAACGTGTGGCGCGAACGGGGTATCTACAACGCCGCTCAGCTTGAAAGTTTCGAGGCAGCCTTGAAGAAACGTTCCGCCTGTAAGTTAGTTTTTCGTGAGTCATTTTGCGTCATCCGTATTTTCGACGTGCTACTTTGATTCAACGTGAATGTTAAAATTCCAATGAGGCAGTTAACTCAACTTCAAGCCGTGTTTAGCAACCGGTTAATTTAGAACACTCTCTTTTATTTTTTCGAGTTTAGCATTTTCTGCTCATATTGCCGAAGCGACTTTCTGTATTGTTTTGTCACGATGCACCCTGACTTTTCACTTGAAATTCCAGCAGCTAAATCAACACCGACCGCGGAAGGTGAAAAGAAGAAGGCGACGCCCACCGAGGAGAAAGCGCCGCCGGCCAAGAAACCCCGCAAGCACCACAACGAGTCCAACAAGACGGTGTACCGGGTACCCTCCCCGCCCGGGATGACCAAGGACGAACCCATTGTGCCGATGGTCGAGTCCGAGCGACCTCCCTGCAAGGTCCCGCCAGACGTACGTCTATCCTGCCATTTCCTTTTTCTCTTTGCATTCCAATGTCACGTGGTGCAGTGTACGGTTCCACAGACAAATTTATATCGCCCGAAATTTTTTAATTAGCCTGAACCATCGATATTTAGGACCGATCCTTCAAAACGATAGATTATAACTTATTCCAGTGGTTTTTTTTCTTCTCTATTAAAATAATAAAAGATGATCCACATTTATTTCTCCTCGGCGCTTTGCAACTTGGCAAGGATATAACTCGCTGTAGACAACACATTCAAGCATTTAGTCGAGTTGTACCAGCTAAAATTATTTTAACACCAACTTTTAACTGATTATATTTAAATAAAATAAGCTGAAACAAGATGTTAGTTGTGACAAATTAATCTATCAGTCACAGGGGTTCTTCTGTCTTCGCGTGTTTTACACATGCTCATTTAGCAATTATTTTGTTTTTGACGTGTTGATCATGAAAATTTCATTTTTAATTAATAAATCCAACAGGCAACAAATCATTTAACGTTGCAGGATAGTTTTTTTCTGATTAGGCCAAGGAATTCAATATTTGTTATGTCTGTAGATTAATCTTTTTTTATTCTGTAGGCCGACGTTCTGGTCAAATCCATTCTAGACCTGGAGAACTCAGCCTCCAGCGACGCGGCCGTCCGCGAAAAGATCGCCAGCCTCCCGCCAGAGGTCTCCGACGTAAGCCTGCTCGACCGCCTACAAGGTATGCAGAAAAAAGGTGGGCTATATCGACGAGTCCTCCATAAAAACAATATTTTGCGTTATGGACTATGCCAACGAATTGGTTTTGTTTCTGTCCCACGCTGCGCAGACAAGCGCTGTGGCGAGACGCTGGCCAGGCAGGTGGAGGAGGCCGTTCAGATGTTGGCCGACTACAACGGGAGACTGGCTCAGGAGCTGGAGGAGCGGGCCAACGTGGGCAAGATGATCAGCGATTTCATCTACTGCCAGAAGGAGTTTCTGGTGCAGGACCAGCAGAAATTGGAGGTGAGTGCGACTGGTGATTTAATTTGGTCTACACATTTTCAGAGAATATATAAAAATACAGAGTAGAACATTTATTTACTTGAATTGGAGATAATTTTGAATGGCAGTGAATTATTCATATTGATAATGGATAATGCCAGCTTTATTTCGATAAGCAAAGTCATGGTGACTTGTGAGGTTTGACAGTCATCATTTGTCAGCATCAATGGAAGTAATAAATTCGGTGTGACCGTGACCCAACTAACGTACACATACAATTACAATTACAAAAAAAAAATTACAAATTGAACCCGCAAGCAGCCCCTTGGGGGGGCCTATGGCGAGGGAAATGTTGTGTTGGTTTGTCCTGGGACTGGTTTGTTTAACAGCAGCGTGTCGTCTCCGGACCCCGACCCTCGATCCCCCGACACCTGTGTTTTTCTTGGCAGAATACAGAGGTGGTTTGCCATTGCCTTCCTCCGCGCAGTACTACAGCCAACGATCGGCTGCACTGGGAATCGAACCCATACCCGCTGGTTGGCGAGCGAACAATGTGACCACATACTAAATTCAGTGTTGTTTTTTCCTCGCACATCTTTTAAACATTGTCAATCAATAAATGAGTTTTGTCTATTGATCTCGTAAGCGCACATATTTTAATAATTTTGATTGTTTGACATAAAGATATATTAATGGCAAATATTCTTTACTTACGAATTAACGTATTTAGAATCCCTTCAATTATTTGATACCAGAGTGCCGCCGTTATTAGTTTTAAAACGAAGATACTGCAAAATCAAATATTCCGCCGACAAGTTGGTGGAAGTTTCGATTTTTCCTTAACGTATAATTTATTAATATATTTCGTTAATTACAGGAGTACCAGCTGAAACTGCAGAAAGTCAACCAAGTTCGCAACGAGCTCAAATCTCATATCCAGAACCTGCCCGACTTGAGTCTCTTGAGTCTGCCCGACGTCACCGGTGGCCTGGCACCGCTGCCCTCGGCAGGCGACCTCTTCAACACGACATAAAAAACCACGTTACAAACTCAGCCATCTGCCATCGGAGCGAGCGGAGACTGGAACAACGGCGAGAACGAACATTCCCACCAGGCGTATCGCCAGAACCCACTCTTCAATTCCTGCCGTTGGCCAAAACTTTATCCAGCATCCAACGTTCAGCTTCTATCTGTTTGAGCACCTTGGCGTGCTCGATCGCGATGGCCGTGAACTCCGAACTTTGAGCCTCGTAGGTGGCCAACACGCCCTGCACCTTGTGCCGTTCCGTCATGGTCTTGTCCAACGCCATGTCCAGGTGTTCCCTGTAAGATAAATTTAAAAGGGAGAGGGGGGAGTTTAGACCCACGTTTGTTTAGTGTTTTTTTTTTTCGGGATTTCGGGACTAACTTCAGTGTTCGCGGCCTACTCAACAAATGTGATACAAAGCTACGCCTAATAATTGGAGTTTTTCGTGTGTGTACTAGAACATGAGACCTACGGTTCATTACTGTCTACAGAGCGTGTTAACAGCACCCCCACCTTCGATTAAATAAATAGTATATTTGAGCATGATTATGTCATTAGTCTTTTTTACTGTACTAATCTGATCTTTGGAATCGAAATATAGAGTATTTAATAGTGTACATTAGGGGTACCGGCGATCCCGGGTTCGATTCCCACCACGGGCTCATTGTTTATTTGGTGCCCTGTCGTATAAGTGTTTAAGAAGGCAACAAAATCTCGTGATAACACTCGAAAGTGATGTCAATAATAATAATAAATAATTTTCAAGCTTGAAAATCAAATATAAAGACACTGTTAAACGCAAATTATGCATTACCTTATTTTTCTGTGGGATGCCAGTACTTCAACACTGTATAGGTTCACTAACATTTCAACCTGGAGAACTCTTAAAACAAAAAACAAAAAAAACGAATAGTGTCAATCGTGGAAATTTAAACAAAAATAACAACGTCTGAAATTTGAGTTGTCTATCGAGCGAAGTGACAGAATTGAAACATATCTCACTTCAATTTTCCTAAAACGGCCTCCACCTCAATGGTCAGCTCCTTAGCTTCGACAAAATCGGCGTTGTACGAAGCAATGGTTTTTCCGAGGTGCCACAACCCATTCAAGACTTTCAGCAACACCTAAACGCACAGGTATAAAGTAATATAATTTTTTTCAGATATATATTAAAAGAAAAAATATTCTTCACTATTAAATTCTGTAACATTTAATTACAAAAAAAAATGAAAGGATTTTCAATTAATACAAAAATGATTGAGTTACTCGGTGGTAATCTTGGACGCCCTTAAGTTGCTGCATCTCAGAATTTCGTATCAAAGCCTTCGCTTCGGAAAGCTCCTGTTTTTTGCCTTGGACCACTGACGAAAGATGAACGGCTTTGCTCAGCCACAATTCCCGGGAAATGTCCGTTCGAGCAGCTGTTACGAAAGAGACGAGGAAGACCAGAACTTAATCGTCACCCTCCCCGGAATTAAGAAGCGCCATTTGGGAGGTAATTTATCGTACCTTGATCCGGGTTTAGTAGCTGCTCGTAGTATTTCCTCAGGTTGATTACCCGGGTACGAATCCGTTCGCAAACTTGACTTCTCAAGCTGTACGCTTCGACTGCATTTAACTTGAAAAATAATGAAATTACAACTTTTGTTTATTTTGATGAAGTTGATTAGTTTTACAAATGAGTGTGGAAGCTACGAGCAATATTTTTGTCAAGCAATGTAGCACTGCTGTCGCCTTTAGGATTTAAACATACACAATATAAATATCATCAGACTAGTCATGTACATCCCTGTATTATTGCTTTGAGATGCCGGGTGGCTTAATGGTTAAATTATTCGCCCACTATACCCGAGAGGCGAGGTTCAATTCCCGATCGAGATCTCCAGAATTTTTTTTCCGGTGAGAAAAACTTCGTATATTCCTTCGTAATGAAAGTAAATCCGTGGGACCCCGTGCCTGTTCGTTGTCAGGTACACGTTAAAGATCCCTGCTTAGGTTAGGCCAAATTCTAAATTATCAAGTCGCCCACAAGTGATTAAAAAATAATACGTCGGTAAACATATTTGACAAACCGTACAAATGGATATTATTGCTTAAAGGGTAGATAAGAACCGTACATTTTTTCTCTTGAAATTTTTCAAATTGAAGACGTTGCCAACGTGCTTGCGTTCTCCAAGTTCATCAACTGTTAGACAGCCGAGCATCTGTTCCACTTCGCCATCGATTATAGTCTCGTTCACGACGGCGCAAATCTGAAAAGAACAAAAAGGTTTGCACGAATTGACGATCAGAAAATACTGGTATGTAAGTGGAAAACGAGTAAAATACACGTTAAAGTTATGTCAAACATTTAAATGGATTTAAAAATGACCTTGGTGAAATTGGCGGTGTCAGAATCGACCGCAGACGCCAAATTCGAAGCATCGAGACTCATGTTCTTGACAGTCCGGAATAAAATTTCGTTTTGGAGGAAGCGCACTTTAGTGATTCGTAACTGTTCCTGAGTCTGAAAGAGAAAAGTACAAAAATTGGGATGTTGGTAGGTAGTAGTTCACAGTGGTTGTTTTAGATTTAGATAGAATTGTCACCGCGCTTGCGCATTTAAGGCGACTCCTAGTATGTTTCATTAAGTGCTTTTAAGTGTTTCATTAAGTGCTTCACGATTTTGTTGTTTACCATTTGTAATTCTTTCTCGACAGCGCGACTAGTTTCATCTGGCAAGATTGCTGCATCCAGCTGGGTCAAAAGTTCAACAAACTTGGGTCGCTTTTCAGTGTCATCTTTTGACAGAAGGTTTCCGCAAAATAATTCTGGAAATCACAAGAAAATGTCACGAAATTGATGTATGCACTCGTCGTAAAGTATCAGACAACCAGAATCAATTGATGACTATATTTCATACTCACCATTTGAATTGTGCACAGTAGTATCTGGATCCATCTTTTATTTTTCTACAAAATTGTGCTGTAATGAAATTGGCATTTGAGTTAACTCTCGCATCACTTATCACCAAGATGTTAATCAGCTGGTTGAGCACAAACGAAGCCCGCCAAATTGTGACACTTTCAATCAAGTCGCTACCAATAGAGGGCGCATCGGACTATAATAAGCCGCATTTGCAATCGTAAACGTGAAAGAAAATCGATCCTAGCGACACTAGTATCCAAGAAACCTTTCACATTTTACCTGGTGAGCTAAAACTCGGGGGACCCAAAACTCGCAAGTTATAATTCCGACATGTAAAATAGTTCTAATTGTGTTTTGTTATGTAAAATCAAATTTGCTAAAACATACAGTAAAATAATTTGTTTATTTATTAATTTGTATAGTTTAAAAAAAATTTAATTAAAAAACTGAATATTGAACTTCAAATTATTTTTTAACTTTGTTTCTGGCAGTGTCAATTCGAATTACGTTTCTTAAGAACGATTTGAGCTACAGCGTGTCTGGCATGAGTGGCATCATTTTTCTGGCATTTCTGATTTCGTGCGTTCGCGTCTGACAACAGAAATGGCGACCGCCGCCGATTTGAAGTTATTTTCTCCGGAATTGAATGATAAAGTTACCGAATGTAAGGTGCTGATGGTCGGTGCGGGAGGAATTGGCTGCGAACTACTAAAAAATCTAGTACTCACGGGATTCCGTAACATCGACATTGTAAGTGATCGGCTTTTGTTTACACCCCCCCCCTCCCGTTTCCATCGAGAATGAAGCCGGCAGTGCCCTTTTTCAGTTTGTTCATGTTGTCCTATTATAATGATTCGTTTTCGTTCCAGGTCGATCTTGATACCATCGATGTCAGCAATCTGAACCGGCAATTTCTCTTCCAAAAGAGCCATGTGGGAAAGTCGAAAGCCAAGGTTTGCGTTTTTGCTATCCTAAACGGGAGTGTAGTCATGCAACCGCACATATGTTATACCTTGTAAATGATTTGTTTATGCAATATGATCTTCCAATTTACGCCTTTTGGTTTTGGAACTAAAAAATTCCTTCAAAAATTGCTGGGAAGTTGCAAATTGGTTCGACAGGTGAACCCTTTGACACGAAAGCAGTTTTGACAAGACTTAAGAGTTAGATTGGACTTTCACGTCGAATAGCTCAACTCTTTATTTAAATTAAATATAATGCAACATACATTTATTACATAGGTACTGCGTGAGTTAGGTTAGCAATCGGTGTAGTTATTAATATGGAAGTTTAAACCGTAGTGCTGCGTGAGGTAGGCTTTGTACAGTATGCAGTGTACAGTAGTACAGTATCAGTGTACAAGTAGTCGTTAAACCGGAGTACCGAGTAATATTCTTAACGCCCGATTATGATCCAAACACCTCCAAATGAGGAAGCAAGCTTTTGGAATAGGTTTTGTAACAAGTGACATTTCGTAGAATATCTCTTGGTATTGCCTCAGCATTGATGATAATTTGTTTGGTCGATACATGCGAAATAGTGAGTCATTTTTTAAAATTTCATTTCATTGTCTCTTATTCTAATGTTCAAACGTTTTTTAAAATTATTTTTAAATTCCTACAGGTGGCGCGCGAGAGTGCCCTCAAAATTAATCCGGCCGCCAAGATAACTGCTCACCACACGAGCATCACGAGGTAAGACAAGCGCGGATAATCTCTCTAGATGTTCTAGCTATAAATTAGACTTTCTCGTATGTTACTACTAATCTTTTACGTATACGTGTACGAGGCTTTAATTTCAATGTTGCCGGTTATTTTTCCAGTCTCGACTTCGGTCCCGAATACTTCAAGAGTTTCGACGTTGTTTTGAATGCTCTCGACAACCGAGGTTAGTCCCTGGGCCGTTAATTCGAGAATGGTTTTTCGAATTAGAAGCTGTTAGTGCGTTTGACTAGCAGAAATGAATCTCATTTAATTTATTTGGGATGTTTGAAGAATAATTTTGTCTGTTGTTGTTTTTTTGGACTCAGCGGCTCGCAACCACGTCAATCGAATGTGTTTGGCGTCCGATGTTCCACTAGTGGAGAGTGGTACTGCCGGCTATCTCGGGCAGATCACCGTTATTAAGAAGGTGAGAGGAAAACCAGCTTTTCTCGAATTTCTCTTTCACATTTTGAAAATTTGCAATGGGGAGCCGTTTAAAAAAATCATTTTTCTTTCCGTGCCTGCGATTTTGTGAACTTGTATCAACGGCTACCACATTTAATTAATTTATTATTCCGATTTCGATCTAATGGCACAATTTTGCTTTAGAAGACGTTTAATTATACTTTAAAAGTCGTTATATGAGTGAGAATTTCAAATAAAAGTATCATTACAAATTATTTAATTCGTCGTACAAATATTTTAAATAAAATAATTATAATCTGGATGCGGACAAAATGTGGTGCCAGTTAAAAATAACAGGTTGATAATTTTCGATTAAAAAAATCTGGCCGATACTAAAGCCGATTCACTACCAACTTGTTTTTTTTCCTGCCTCGTTTCAGGGTGTCACCGAATGTTACGAATGCCAGCCTCAACCCGCCCAGAAAACCTACCCGGGCTGCACTATTCGCAACACGCCGTCTGAGCCGGTTCACTGTATTGTCTGGGCCAAACATCTTTTCAAGTAATTGACACATTTCTTTTCCGATCTTGAATTAGAAACTAAATTATTCCCTTTATCCTATTTTTCTTCTTCGTTACTAAATTCTTATTTTTCGTGTCCTTCGATATAAATAGTCAACTGTTTGGCGAATCCGATCCTGACGAAGACGTTTCGCCCGACACTGCAGATCCCGAAGCAGTCGGTGAGTTCTATTCGATCACGACATTTTTGGAATGCCTCATCTTCCGGGCCCTGAGTCAACTTTAGTCTTGTGACCTTTAAATAGTTTGAAATGGAAATTAAATACGTAAACAAATGGTTAAATCAGCGATAAAATTGTAAAATGTAAACGTGTGAATCGCGTTAGATCTACTGTTAAATCTGTACTCAGTATTTTTTGACACTAGTTATTTTTCGATAAAAATAATAATTTACAAAACACGTTTTCTCTCGGTACTATGATATCGACCTTGCCAGGGTCTCATCAGCCGAGTTTCAAATCCGAGTTTTGCACGCTCAAAAAAATGTCACCGACAAAGAAAGTGAAGACTCGAGGGGTCGATTACGAAACAGAAGGGGGCCTCTCGTTGACTTGTGTCTTTATATTAAAAATAATTTTGCTTTGAAAGGCGAAGCCGGTGACAACGCTCTCAACAAGGACATTCGAGAGGATGGCAACGTAGAGAGAGTTTCAACTCGGTCATGGGCGGCGTCCTGCGGCTATGACACTCCAAAGCTGTTTCATAAGGTAATTTTTTTTTATTTTAAATTACCGTAGTGAGGATTACTGCACCCTCGTCTCTCTATAGAGATGTGCGAGGGACAGGGAATGGCAGCTGGAATCCAGCAGCCAGGCTGCAGGATCCACCCCTAAGCTAAACTTGCTCTAGTGATGACTGAACTTGTCGTTTTTGTTTAACTGCTGTTTTGTACTGAATATCTGTTAGCCTGTTAAGCCGAGAATTTCTTCGCATGGAATAAATAGTTTTTTAATTTTTATATCTGTTTTGAAATTCTGTCGTGTCTGCCAATTTCAAAACCGTATTTTCCTTTTTTTCTACAGTTCTTCCACGATGATATAAAGTATTTGCTGTCCATGGATCGCCTATGGCAGAAACGGCGGCCGCCCACCCCGCTCGATATCGACAAGTTGCCCGACGCCGGTAAGAAACATTTCATACGTTTGTTGTTTTCCTGTATTTAATAAGTTACATTGAGTGTTCATCAATAAATTTAAAATTGAGAGAGTTGAGAATTCAGGGCAGTAGTGGCTGTTTGTCGAAGCCTACGAATAACTAAACCCAACGGAGTTTTTCTTCCTGTGTGCAAGTAATAAATCAAATTTTTTGTTGAGCTTGAGAGTCGATGTTGTTAACAGTTAACTGATATCACGGTCGCTCGAACTTGTAAAGCGATAGAACTTTAAATGGATGGTGCTCTTTTTCAGTGGCCGGTCCCAGTTGGAACGACTCCGACAACTCTGAGATCGCGGACCAGCGCGTGTGGAGCGTGCGCGAGTGCGCCGACGTGCTTAAGCGGTCGGTGGACGTGCTCAAGACTAAGCTGGACGCCCTGCTGGACTGCAAGAAGGGCGACGAGCAGTGCTACCTGGTGTGGGACAAGGTCGGTATCCTATTTTTCTTTTTTCGTTAAGCCATGTACCGTAGTTAATTGTTACTTCTTGTGTTGCTATGGTGATATGTGAGGGGCGGCATTTTCACCAGTACCCTCGCCGGGAGTCGAACGTTTGATCGCCGCACCACAGTCGGTAGCAATACTTTTTTCACGGCCTTACGTCCATTCCGAAGGAAGGCTCAGCAATTTTGTACGATCCGTCTAACTCAGTGGGTATTGCACTGGGTGTGCAGTGGGTATTGCACTGGGTGTGCAGTGGGTATTGCACAGCCTTCACCGTGTTCGATTCATGGTGCAGGCTCTCGTTTATTCGATCCTGGGATACTAGTAAAAATGTGCCCATCACATATTGCCTAAATAACACGAAGAGTACAGTGGGGGAAATTTCCCCACTAACAAAAAACATGTAATTAATCTGATATTTTCTCTCCTCAGGACGACGACCCCTGCATGGATTTCGTGACAGCCTGCGCCAACGTGCGCGCCCACATCTTTGGCATCACGCAGAAGAGTCGTTTCGAGGTCAAGTCGATCGCCGGCAACATCATCCCCGCCATCGCCACCACCAACGCCATCATCGCCGGTCTTGTCGTCATGGAGACGTTCAAGGTGCTGGAGGGACGTCTGGAAGACTGCCGGACGGTGTACCTCAACCGCAATCCGGGCGCCAAGAACCGGCTGTTGGTGCCGGCCGTGCTGGACAAGCCCAACCCCAAGTGTTACGTTTGCTCAAAGCCGGAGGTAGGCCTGACTTGATTCGTGAAATTATTATTATTATTTCGATAGGGTCGTGCAATCTTGTTGAACGTTTGGTGTCCGTAGGGAAATAAAACCATTAACGAAATAGTTTTTAATACTGCCGATAGGTGGCGATAGATAACCTACAATTTATAAAGGGGTGGAAATAATGCCAGTTGACAAACTGCAGTTCGATACCACAATCATTAAATTCTGAAGCTGTTTAGTTACCTTTTGTTAATCATTAAGTTTATAACGAAAAGGAAAACAAGTTTCGTTGCAGTGCCGAAGGGATCGTTTACTAGTGGATGTAGCAGTTTTTAGATCTTCTGTCTCAGACTGTCAAACATCATCAACTATTTGTAATCCTTAAGCTTATGTTTTGGTTTTTTTCATTCACTTATTTAGATCATTTTAAAGCTGAACGTGAATCGATTCACTGTCGGAAGCTTGGATACCAAGGTAGTGTATCGTTTGGCTAACCCAATTTTGAGTTTCCCGGTGTGCGTAGCGTCTGTGTTCAGTCAGTCATGAGTTTTTAAACCTCTTTTTTTCCTCTCCTTAAAGGTTTTAAAAGAGCAGCTTCACATGGTGGCTCCTGACGTGACTATAGACGATGGCAAAGGTAAGACTTCAGTTTTGGTTCACTTTTAATCATTCTCCTTTAAACTCCTTGCTTGTATCGTTTTATTTGTTAAGGCGTACAGGCACGTTTTTATTTGAGATTTAAGATCGCCGAAACGAAATACTAACGAATCTTTTTAACTTTTTCAGGCACAATCTTGATTTCGAGCGAGGAAGGTGAAACGGAAGGTATGTGTCGATAAATGAAATAAATTATTTTTTGTTCTTGATATCGAATTGGTTTTTAAATTTTTAAATATATATACAATTTTTATCGTGGTTTTTTTGTTTGTAGGAAATAACGACAAAGCTCTCGCCGTTTTTGGCATTCATAATGGCTCTCGGCTGGTTTTTGACGACTTCCACCAAAATTACCAATTGGCTGCTACAATCTATCAAAGGTAATTATTGAAAAATTACTGTATTTAAGATACGTAAGACTCCTGAGTTGAGCGTGCTCACTCGCCGACCAGCGGATCTGGGTTCTATTCCCGGTGTAGTCAATCGTTGGATTGGTTCGTGGTACTGCGCGGAGGAAGGCAATGGCCACCTCTGTATTCTGCCAAGAAAACTCAAGGGGGCTCATGCTCCCTGAAGTCACCAGGTGTCGAGGGATCGATGGTCGGGGTC
>JAUJYS010000143.1:0-30019 GCA_033995665.1 Melogona broelemanni | reverse complement strand
GGTCGGCAGACATTTCATTTTAGTTGTTTGGCCGGAAGCCACAAGGAGAGCTGTTTGGAATACATTTTATGTTTGCCATTTAAAAAATGTGGGAAACGATTGACAACATCGTAGTGGCCAAGACAGAAATAGAAATTTATTATGTGTTGCCCGACGACTAGGTTGGTTAGAATTGTTAATTCAGAAGTTACCATACAGTTTGGACTTTTCTAAAATGCAAATGTGGGAAAATCTGCGCATAAAAATTCTTTCAACATTTGCATTGATTTAATGTTCACTTAATCTTTCAATTTTTTATGTTTTCTTTCGACTGAAAACAAATGGTTGGTTGGTTAGTCAGTCCTGAGACTGGTTTTAACAGCAGGGTGTCGTCTCCGGACCCCGACCCTCGATCCCACGACACCTGCGGTTGTTCTTGGCACAGAATACAGAGGTGGTTTGCCACAAACAAATGAGCTTCTAATTAATTCAATAATTACTATGCAGTTTGGATGTTTCCAAAATGCTAATATGGGACAAGTTGCCTATAAAAATTCTTATTACATTTGCATTAAGTTGAGTAATAATTTGTGGTGGCATTTGTCTCGTTTGTCGTTTCAGATGAGTTCGTGCTGGGAGACCCGTTCCTACAGCCCAACCCCAAAGACGAGTACCTGAGCTACGAGGATGCCTACACCAATTCGCTTCGCAAGAGCGCTCACCTCATCAAAAAGATTCGCGAGAGCGAGTTGGAAAGTGACATCGAGGCCACCATGTAAATAAACCCCTATTAACCTCTAACCTCTGTCTGCCTCGTCATACGTCGCTATGACACACGCTGTGTTTTTGCTGTTTGCAGCGAGATGTTCATCAAGTACTATGGCACGGCCGCTTTCCCCGAAGGAGTTCCGGTGGGTGTTCACTTTGCCATGTTCATTCCGGGTCTCCTGGGTCACGCCAGCGACGAGCAACAGTCCCTGTGGCTGGGAGATGCCATGGACCTCAAGATGATCGGATGCTACGCCCAGACGGAACTCGGACACGGTAGGCATTAATCAGGGATGGGTTCGTTTCTTTTGAAAAGGAACCAGTCCCAGTTCCTCCCATGAAAAAGGAAACAGTTCCCGTTACAGTCCGTCAGAAACTGAAAGAAACCCCCGTTCTCGTTCCTCAAAAAAGGAACAAGTTCCTAAAAAAAAGGAACAAGTTCCTCAAAAAAAGGAACAAGTTCCTCAAAAAAAGGAACAAGTTCCTCAAAAAAAAGGAACAAGTTCCTAAAAAAAAAGGAATTAGTTCCTAGGAACGAAACTTTTTCGTTCCGTTCTTACCCAATACTGACATTACTAGAACATGGAAATGCCCTGCCTAATGACAATAGTACATGACTAGGAAAACACGTTCAACAGAGTGACCCGACTTAACGATATGTACTGCATATTACCTTTCGCATCGTTTTAGGTACGTTCATTCGCGGTCTAGAAACGACGGCCACCTACGACCCGAGCCGGGAGGAATTTGTGCTGCACTCGCCCACCATCACCGCCACCAAGTGGTGGCCAGGATGCCGTAAGACCAAACAAATATTTCCCCTAAATTCTATCCGTCTAATAGCGATGACATATCAGGCGTTAAACTGACTTTTGTTTCATCTCATGTGCCTTTGCAGTGGGTCGCACCTGTAATCACGCCTTGGTAATGGCGCAGTTGTACACCGGCGGCAAATGTTACGGCATACACACCTTTCTCGTGCCCATTCGAAGTATGGAAGACCACAAGCCACTCAAAGGTAACTACAGCCACCACAAATTCCCACACACCACATGTACCCCTCTATCCGAATCCGAATGAGCATTAATTGGAGGAGCACATTTTCACCAGTATCACCGGGATTAAATAAACGCGAGCTCATGCCGGTAATCGAACCTAGAACCATCGTATCATGAAAATGAATTGTTCAATTGATTTCTTGATTATTTCCTGTCGACAAGGACTGTAAATCATCTATGTTATTTTTTTTGTCCTTTTCGCTCAGTAAAATTCCTCAAATAACAATTCCCTTTTATTGGTTGTGTACAGGAATAATTGTTGGTGAAATCGGGCCCAAGATTGCCGGCAACTGTGTAGACAATGGCTACTTAAAATTCGACAAGGTGCGAATTCCCAGAGGCAACATGATGATGCGAAACGTCAAAGTAAGTCTCATTCCAGCCCGGGCATATATACTGTTCATATTGTGGCCCAGTCACAGAGTGAGAACTAATACGAGTGTGTGTGTGGGTGGACTCAGGTGTTGGCCGACGGAACTTACGTTCGACCCAAGAGTGACAAGCTGAGCTACGGCACCATGGTGTTCGTGCGAGTCATCATTCTTCGCCAGGCGTCCATGAGTCTGGCGGCGGCCTCCACTATCGCGGTCAGATATAGCGCCGTAAGACATCAGTCAGAGATGGTGGAAGGGTGAGCATTTATGACTACACCATCACAAATCGCATTACCCTCTCTGGAGAGCGAGGGATACATCCGAGCATGAGACTTGATAGTAACCGATTACTCAATTAGTGATACCACTAACTTGTACCTATCGATGGCTCAGTGGGTATGGCAACATCCTACGGAGCGGACGGTCCCGGGTTCGATTCCCCCTATCAGGCTCTCGTTTATTCGACGAGCCTGCATTGACGAGCTTCCATTAGGGAGTCCAGAGCTTAGGGGTGGATCCTGCAGCCTGGCAATACCAGCTACCATTCCCCTTCTCTTCCCATCCCTGCCCCTCACATATCTCCACAGAGACACGAGGGTTCAGTAATCCGGTAGTGCACTAGGCGCTACGGTGATTTAAAAAAAAAATAGCAGAATAAAATATTGAATTAAAAATGGAATATCAACAAAGAATGGAATATCACGATTACGAGTTTGCTGTTCTATATAAAGCAATTCTAAAAAGCTCATACTACGCGAGTGCATTACATACCAGCAAGCAGCCCCTTTAGGAAGACCTATGGCGGTAGTCAGACAAGTTAAGGACAAAGATGGGGTTGTCCTATTTTAACAGGATCTGTATTTAAGACTCTGTTAAATCGTTCCACTGCCGAGACACCCTGGGAAAATAGGAATTCTGGTAGCAGAACTCAAGTTTGATCGGACCAAGCAAAAAAATATATATTTGCACTCATCCTTTTTTTTAGCGAGCCGGAGCCACAGATCTTGGACTATCAAGCTCAGCAATACAAACTGTTTCCCTACGTGGCCGCTTCCTACGCCTTCTTCTTCGCCGGACTCAAGATGTGGGACATCTACATAAACATTTACTCGCAAATGCAGGAAGGCGAACTGGATGGAATGCCAGAGGTGCGTATGGCTAACTACCTGCAATGCCCAATAAATTCATTTCAAGCTTAGACATCTTTAAAGGTATTCTCACTCATCTAGGCCATCAAGAAACTCGTTTAAAACCACACAATCACATGAATCATCTCATAACTCGTATAGTCCAACTCCACGTTTCCCAAACTGTGCTCCGCGACCATTTCCCAGAGGCTCCGCGGCCACTTCTGGAAAATAGAATATATAATAAAACGTCATTCACTTGTATCCGAACGCCATTAACTTGTATTAAATGTTGCTCCGCCATTAGAATTTTTAACCTCTTAGGGGCTCCCCCATTGAAATTGGTACTAAAAAGGGCTTCGTGAAGTAAAAAAAAAGTTTGGGAAACACTATCCGATGCTTTCAAATACCTCTCACCTATTTTTTTTATTCCTAATTACTGTAGTGAACAGCACTACAGGATATTGCAACATATGAGGGGCACATTCCAGTAGCACAGGATCGAATAAACGAAAGCCTGTTAGGGGAATCGAACCCGTGACCACCCGCTCAGTAGACCGTGACAATACCCACTGAGCCATTGATGGCAGACTTCAGTTTATTTTTTTTTGCTTATGAACAAGTGACTGACAATTATTTCATATCACTTGGTGTCCAGCTCCACGCCCTCTCGTCCGGTCTGAAAGCCCTGACCACGGACCTGGCCACCAACGGCGTCGAGGTGTGTCGCCTGGCCTGCGGTGGCCACGGCTACATGCAAGCGGCCGGTTTCTCCCGTATCTACGGTCTCCTGACCGCAGCCTGCACCTACGAGGGGGAGAACACGGTGCTCCTCCTGCAGACGGCCCGCTACCTCATGAAGGCCTATCGCGAGGCGCAGGGCGGTCGACCCGTGCGACCCTCCGTCTCCTACCTGGCCTGCTCGGCGGAAAGCCGCAAGGCACCCGGCCACACCTTGCACGACCTGGTGGGCTTGTATGAGCAGGCTGCGGCTAGTCTGGTGGCAGCCGCGGCAGATAGGCTGGACCAGAACACAGTGAAGAGGAAGAGTGCGGCGCTCGCTTGGAACGACACGGCATTCCATTTGATGAAGTGTGCTAAGGTATGAATTCGGAACTAAAAAATAGTGTATAACGAATATGAACAGTCCCATTAAAGTATACAATGCCAAAACATAATAGTAGTAAGGTCGTCAATTGAAACTAATGCAAATTGAAAACTTGAAAAAATGGCAGAACAAACTTTTGAAAAATGGCAAAACAAACGTGTTAAACGGCATTCGAGTTCCCTTAAAAAAGTATTTCACATTACAATTACAATACTCATCAGCGAGCTGCTACTTTGGGAAGGGTCAAAATACCAGTTTTGTACACAGATTAGGATAACTTACTTTTTCTTAAAAGTAAGTGACTCTGTGGAAGGACATATAATAATTATTTTACACTGGTCAATTTGTCGTCATTTTGTTTTATAAACGACACTAGACCCTTTCAATTTTTGACTATAAACGACATTTGACAGGCTTATTTTATCAATCAAAGGTTGGTGTCTTTAACCAATGGTGTCGAATTTGTGTTGACTGTCCCGTTCAAATTTCTCCAATTTCTAGTTCCACAGCCAGTGTTTCGTGGTATGGAATTTCTACAATCACATCAAAGCACAAAACATGTCCAACGAGCTGCGCGCAGTCCTGTCTGATGTCTACGAACTCTACGCGCTCTACTGGATCAGAGAGAATTCTGGAGACTTCTTACGCGTAAGTTACAATCGATCTCTTCATCCCAATTGATCCCCCCAGCCCATTAATTCTAGTATTAAATGTTTTTTATGATGATTTTCTTTTGGGTGGTTGGGGTGTTTCTGTTCACGTGATAGTGCGCCTCGGTGACGGCCGACGATTTGGACGATATGGAGACTCGCATTCAGGAGCTGCTGGTCATCCTTCGACCCAATATGGTCACACTGGTCGATGCGTTCGACTTTCGAGACGAATTTCTCAACTCCGCTCTGGGATGCTACGACGGGCAAGTCTATGAGAGACTCTACGATCGGGTTATCAACGCACCCACCAACACCAAAATGGTAAGTCTGGGTGACAAGTGGCTTTGCAACCAAAGGGCAGTATTGGCTTCTTTCCTTTTGGAAAGGAAGCAGTTCTCGTTTCAGTTCCTCAAAAAAACATCTAGGTTCCTCAAAAAAGTGACCAGTTCCTAGGAATGGAACTTTTTTGTCTCAACACTGCCAAATGGAAGAGATTCTGAAACTTATTATTATTGGGGGGCATTTGAGATGAAGCTGTGTCGAACACGCGATGATAACAGTGAGATTAATAAAATATTTCTTACTAAAATAATTAAGTACTTAATAATTTTAGTTTGAACTATTTCATTGATTTGAATTTATATTTTAAGTAACTGAAACTATGTTTCCTCTTTTAACAGGTCAGTGACATAGACCTCAAGATATTAAAGGACATCATGCATTCCAAGCTGTGAATGGATAAACAACGCAAACAACACATTCCAAACTACAAGATTAAGTATTATTAATTGGTGGGACTAATTTTGCTTTCCCTGGTCGGGACAGCAAATTAAAAAACTTTTCCGATTTAGACGTGTCTAGTGAACGAATGTTTTCAAAAATTTGGAAAATTTTCTCCAAGGTTTCACTCCAATCTTTATAGTTTTCCACTTTCATGTTCCCATCCCATTTAAAAAAATTTATTTTGGCTTTCCATCCCCGGTGTGTGTCTCAATTATCACTTTCAATGGGGTCATGAGGCCTGTCCAGGATGAACAAATACAAAAAGCGTCATTCAATCGTTATTAGATTTTGAGATATAAAATTATCAAAAAAATGATTGGTATACACTGTGTAGTTTTAGATTCCTACTGATTAATGTCTCTTCCAGCATGTTACAATGCCACTGCTACGCCAAAGGGTTAATCTTTCCCAAACACACGAACAGAAAATGTTTTCAATATTGTTTTTGTGCCCACAACTATCATTCAATGATCATGATTTAAGCAATACCGGTGACTTGATACATGTAGAAGTGAAGAAAAAAATTCTTGCAACGCAAATTTGTATTATTGTGAATAATTCATGTGACAATAATGGGAACAATATCTATACGAAATTTATTTGTATTATCCAGGCTTGATGATCAAAAGTTTAACTTGCCAAACTTCAAAGTTTAAATTGTTCTTGTAGATATATTATCAGAATTATTGTACATTTTACCTTTACGGAAATGTAAATTATAAATCATGTTAAAATTTTGAAATAAATTTACGTATTGAAATTTTTAAATGAATAAAAGGAGTGATTGTGGTTTAATTTCTGAAAGCCACTTGTGTAAATAAACAGTAGAATTTTAGTTGTGTGTAGCCACACTTGTTGACTAGACAGGCGCGGAACGTCATAGTAGGCTATCGATAGACAACAATGCGTGATTTATTCCGATCACAACGTCGTGCAGCTAAAGTCATCCTAAGGAGATAAACAACCTGCACATCAGTTATTTTTAAATAACTATCGACATTCTACTAATAACTATCGACAGTAAATAAACAAGAACTAGGATAATATTACTTAACCATGAAAATATATGCCGAAATACCATAGGAACAGATTGAAAATCTACATCTGTTTGTTATTAGGATATTCAACAGGGAATTAAGACTGTACCAAACTTGGAAGTTTACTCACTATACACGTGTTACTTTAGTACTATCGCAGGTTGAACAGAATAAGTGATGGCCATGTGCCTTGGTGAATCAAACCTAATGACGTCATGATTGAGTTGTGAGCCCCGTACAAATGGAGGTCTTTGCTGCTGTCGCATGAATTCGGCTCGACATTCGCCAAAAGTGCGTCTGCACAAGTTTCCTAGCCTTTTGTTGTACTAAGTTTTTTCTGCTTTTGGGTTGGGTGTCTCCTTGTTCCCGTTGGCAGTGTGCCCGCCGGGAACCCCCCAAAAAATGTCAAACATACTTTTTGTTTGCGTCGCCGAGCGTTAATTCGCTTCTCACTATTTGCACCGTTTCGCTCTTTGCCGGCGCCAAAACTACTGTCTTCTCACTATTTTTAGAAAAAAATAGCGATAAATTGGAAAAAAATTATTTTAAATAACGAAAAATCACGTTAAATTAGAAAAAAAGAAATGAATAATATAAAAATATGTCTCACAATTTGAATCACAGTTCAATATTTGCATTAATTTACTATCGGGTTTTATTTCACTGATTTTTAATTTATTTTATGCAATCGGTTGAATTTCAACTCAAACGGAATGTTTACACTTTTGTTAGCCTTTTAATAAGTTAATAAGTTAGCCTTTTTTTGCCTAATTATTTCATTACTGCAGGGTCCAGTAAGAAAGTATACTGGAAATCGTTCGGCATTGGATTTTTTCAATGTCGTTTTATTTTAGTTTAATTTTTTTTGCTGTGGCCGGAAACTGATTATTCATGCAGCTTGCATAATTTATGTGCTTGACAGATGACTCGTCAACAAACTATTATTTAATCTCTACTTCGTGCAATTTCGCTAACCAACTGATCTGTCTGGTCAAAGCAGAACTCTGATGAAATTCTAAAATTCCGAAACCAAAATTTAAGCGCGAGTAAAATTGGAATCTATGTCTACGCATGTCTCGAACGAACATTTCAAAAAGTAAATCCCGCAATTCCCCAGAACATATATGAGTGCCGCTGAGATAAGATCAGGTTTCACCTATGAAATACAGTATTATTTTTATTATTATCCCCCGCCATTGGCCCCCCTAAAAAGGGGCTGCTTGCGGGTATGTATTGTAATTATTTGTTGTATGTTATGTCTCCGGTTGGCAAAAAAACGCGCCCCTAGGGGGGATATCGATTTTTTTTCATTTTTGTTCCACCGGTAGCAGAGCAACAAGTTTTTTTTAGAGTTTCTCCTAGCTGTTCCTAGTCAAATAGCGAGTAGTCCACTTCGTCATGTGCTCTCCGGCCATGTGCTCGCTACTTCATCATCTGTCGAGAGTTCATATCACGACTTCCGGGTGATTTACTCGCGTGCTGGGCGATATGGGGGAGGGGGAGGGAGAGGGGGAGGGGAGGGGGATAGCCCATCTAATGACTTACGCAATAGGTAGTAGCGAAGGGTGAAAAGTAGCGGTGGTGGCGGGAAGAGGGGGGGGGAGAGAGACTGGAAAAAAAAGTGCGCACGTACGTAATGCCAGCAATGCGCACAACATTCCCAAAATAGCTGGCGCAGGCCTTCGTCAGCAGTAGCAGCAGCAAGCACAATCAGCCGACGGGTTGAATCTCCGAATTGGAAACAAAAACTAGTTGTTGATTCGCCATTATTTCGTCTTTTAGAGATGTCGGTCACTGACCAACTTTTAGGAATTGATCAGCTACACATATAGTCATTGTCGATTCTGAAAACACTTGAAATCGACAAGTTCATTTTTCGTGCATTTTTTTCTAAAACTAAACAACTGAACAGCTCGGCAACAATGGGCTAATTAAAAGTTGGTAATCTGAAAATTTTGCATCTGAGAAGAAAAATAATATTAATCTACCTTTTTTATGTTACCATGTAAAATAAATTCCCCTCTCACATAAGTAAAACAAGTCGATTGAAATGAAAAGTGCGAGAGCACGCCGAGATCGAGATGAAAGTTGAGTAAGTAACAAATAAACTTTCTTCCCTGGTCGGAGATACCATCATTATCAATTGTTCAAATAAACTTTCGCTTATTTCAAATATCCGACAGTGACTAAGTAACTGCAAACGACGAATAAATTTGCCTCACTATCGACATTTAAAATAACTGAGTTTATTTGTTTTATAAAATAGGACGCTTTCGGAACTGACACGAACCCAGTTCACGATTACTGATTCGCTACTGTGTTGGTTCCGAGATAAGAATTGTTGTGTATACGATTGGCCGCGCACCAATGCTCTCCCGGTCTCTCACACCACCAGGGCCAACTTTTTCTCAAGCGGCACCAACCTCCCCTCCACACCACCACCACCATCCAAACTCCTCTCTCTCCATCATTCTGACAGAGCTAGAGGTAAAGGCGCAACTAACTCGCAGCCCCGTCAGAGAGAGCAGTCGTTCCCGTGTGTGTGCTCTCGTCCCGCTTGCCAAAGCACAACGGAAACCCACAAGCGCGAGATCTGGCCGACATTTTTCTGTGCAAAGTGCAAGCGTGCATTAGGTGCGATCTTCGAGCACAGGCTGGATTATCACGCCTGCAAACAATTGTGCAGCTGAACTTAATAGATGACAATTGAGAAAATCTATCTCGCACAAGACTTCTTCAGTACTGGAATAGTTCTCGTACAATCGGAACCTGTTTTTTGCTTCGTTCTATTCTAGTCACAATGTGTCGTCGTAAATAAAATTCAATTGATCAGCACTCTTGAAATTAGCATCGACTCTGACCAGAACGTACAATTTGTCGATACTAACATAAACAGAAATGGCATGAACAGATATAGTGAATATAGAAAGCCAAGTTTAACAGTGCCACGTGTTGTCTGATCCATTTTTTTTCACAACCCATCTGAATCCCCCCTCCCAAAAAAAGAAGGCTAACCGCCGCGAGTGCATTCAGATGTCCCAGGATCAAGCACATTTTTTGTTGGCAGCCGAGTAGCGCGTTCGTGATCAGACGAACGAAAAACACGAACCGCGTCGGCAACCACCACGATGTGGCCGCTACTGGTCCGGATTATCCCTCGGATTAAACACCGATCCATAATTCGGATCCACACCCATTTTACCGTGCCTTAAACTTGGCTGCCACTAGCCGCATTTTTTATATTATTGATCTCTATCAACGTGAGCTTGTTCAGCACCGTCTATTACTCGTCTTGTGTCCTTCCCATAACGAAACGCGCGCGCAATCGCTGGATACCTTTTTGTAACTTCCAGTGGTGTGTACGCGTGTGCGAGATAACTTTTGTTTGTGGGCGCGTTCGCCAATAGAAGCGTGTCTCAGGATGCCCCGAGGGGCGGATGACCTGTGTCCACTCGGATTCGCTCCCCATTCGGTTCGACCCACCCGTTGCAAACGCTGTTTCAGGTAAATCAAGTTGACCTCTAACCTTATCCCAACTTGCTCACACCTATGTTCGATATCAACATTTGACAAAACAAAAATAATAATTTTTTTACATTTATAAATCACTGTAGTGCTAATCACTACCCCTCGCGTCGCTATGGAGATTGGTGAGGGGCAGGGAAGGGAAAGGGATTGGCAGCTGGAATAGCCAGGCTGCCGGGGATCCTCCCCAAAACTCTGGACTCCCTAATGGAAGCTCAGGAGTGACGACGCTAGTACCCCAGGCTAACGAATAAACGTATAAAGTTAACGAATAACGCCGGGAATAGAACCCGGGACCGTCCGCTACGGAACATGTTGTCATACCCACTGAACCATCAGTACGTACAATAAATAAATAAGCGCAAGCAAAAAAATAACAACGGTTAGTTTGGTTTATAGATAGGGATGATGATTTTCAGAATAATATTTCGATGGGGCAATTGCCACCCCGTAGCATTATGACGTGGGATTGTATTGATTGTTAAGGAGGCGACTTGCCTGCCCCCACCCCCAGGGGACGACCTGGTCATTTGGAATTTGGCCCAGTCAAGGTTTGGTACATCGGTAGGGATCTTTCAAGCTGATTGTGTGCAACTTTTGCTCTCATGCCTATGAGCAGTGGCGTGTCAGGCCAGCGCATGTGCCCAAACAAATTGCCGGACGCGCAATTCAATGTAATTGACCCCAACCGGTTTATAGCCACGTGGTTGGTTCTCTTTGCTTCCCGCATAAGATCACCCAATTCGTCAATCGAAATTGTTGCTTCGGATCAACTAAATGTAATAGTAAAGTAGTCCACACCAGAAGGCCAAACGAGATCACCGAAAAATAAGTTTCCAAATGATCGCTGACTCTTAAATCTATCGAAGATTCTATATTAGAAAATACTAGCATTTGACTATTTTTTTCTCTAGTCGGGGCCACGTCAAAGTACTAATTGATATTTCTCAGTTAAAATGGCTGTCATGTCTATTTTCAGTCTATGAATCGGTGGCGGTTGTTGATGAAAAACCGGCGAAGAGGTCGAGTACGCTCACCGCACAATAATTCCAATTTAGAAATAATCTCCCCAGTCCCCATCAAAAGTCGACACTTAAATACGTGACTCTACCGTATGGCGGTAGGTGCTCTGTGGCATAGTGGTTAGCGCAACGAATGCCCGCGATTGAGGGTTCAATTTAAGACCAACAGCTCCGCAATTTATTCAGGCAAAATAAATTAGTGTGAGAACCATCCTTCGGATTGGAAATAAAGTCGTAGTCTTGGTGACTTATGTTCCTACATAAACGTCTAGGCTAGTCAACATTACGACCTCAAAATAAAATAATAATAAAAAAAGGAAATTCATCCCACGCGTTTCACTGAAGAGATAGCAGCCCGCCCCCCTCGAACTCAATTTTACTCAACAGCCGCCAGCAACACTCATTCGTTCGCACTTGAGCTATGCGATCCGGCTCAAGAGTTTCCACCAGGCTCGGAACCCCGAAAATCCCCCCCGAGAACCCAGCCAGTCCCGAATCGCTATCGGCGACCCAATTCGACGGCCTCTGTTCCTCTCTCTCCCCGCCGCCGCCGCCTTCCCGTTTGCCCAAAAATACCCTGGCATCCTCTCAACGTGATCCCCTTGACACGGCACATCCACACACACAAGCAGCGTGCGCGGGAAAAGGCACCACCAAATCGCCAATCGCGCGCCGATTCTAATGGAGAACTGAAAAACGTTTAGAACAACTAGACTAAAAAAAAGGATACAGTTTGGCAACAAAGCCTGCACCAGACCAAAACTGAACAAACAACAGATCGATTAACCGATTTAACTACGTTACAAAAAAAAAAAATTAACCAAATAAAAGACAACAGTTGAGAACCAAATGGCTTTAAGAAAGAATAGCATTAGATGATGACCAGATTGCAGAAATGACAATCTTTGAAATATCATTTCCACGCGTTTTCAATTAGTTAAGATTCCTGCTAACAAGCCATCACGATGCAGTGATGCAGTGATCTTTGTCTTACCCGAAATTTACCTGTCCTTCTTCATCGAGGCAGGGCAACACGAAGACGTTGATGGTGCCAGGAGGGGGAGGCAATCGATCCGGCCGGCCGGTTTGAGTAGGTGGACGCCATCGTTGACCCAAGGGTGGCAGTCGAAGAAACGGTGACGTCATAGCTAGTGTAGATCCCGAATGGAGTGAAAAGTCAACTCTATTTGCAGAGACCACCGAACTAGGAGAAAAATACGTGTCAAGGTTTCAAGTGTAAAAAGCGTCACACGGGAGCCGGCATCGGCATTCCTTCACGTTTTACCGGATGTTGGTGGCTCCAAAACTAAAATAAAAAACACCCAACATGTAGACATTCACCGATTATTCCAATATATATTAGCGTTGAGAATATTGTAAATCGAACAGAGTCGAATCAAATCGTGGGTTTCACAAAATAAATCAATTGTATTTTGCTACAAATATTGTTGGACATTGTGGTAACATTAGGAAGGGATTGGTGGTGGACCGAGCAAAACGACAATGAGTTGGTTAGACTTTATAAAATATTTGGTTTTATTTTTTTTTCATTAATTTAATTTTTCTTCACGGAGACCCCATTAATTTGCAGGGTAATACTTCAAACAATGCAATATTTTTTCAAACAAGCCCATATAACTTTCCAAAAAAAAGTATTTCATTTGATACACAGACCTGATAGTTCTTACCATACTTCTAAAGTATCCCATCTTACCAGGAAATTCCCCGTCTCAATGTGAAGCCAGCGAAAATTAAAACGACTATTTGGAAGTCATGCGGAGAAGACAACAACTAGGGGGTCGATTCAAAACGATCCACAGATTCCCTCATTCGGATACCTTAAAAGAAGTGAGACGATTTTCAGGTTAATATGCAATATTTTGTTAAGAGCACCCCATGGAAGGATGTATCCGCAAATGAATTCTGATAAACTTATTCAAATTATATAGGACATCTTTATGGTGCCTGGTCATTTTTACTTCACCACAAGCACTTCCGGGGCTACCTGGGGGCACATTGAAAGTGTAAAATAGAAAATAGCCTTGCCAATTTAGTAATTTCCACGCTAAAAATGTTGACGGTAATCTTTTAAGTATATATATATATATATATATATTTTTTTTTTTAATTGGTGTCTTGGGTGTTCGGTAACAGTAAGCGGTTTCGGTAACACGGGAACTTGAGCCTTCAAGCCCGAAGCTGCCTGCCCCCCGACCATGTGGATTGACAACTGCTTGTCATTATTTGTGTTGCAAAGTTGCCGTCCGTTTTGAGACTAAGGCGGCACACGACTACACTTCAAAGTAGGGCTAATTTGTTTTCCTGCTTGGTTTGCGTACGGCATAACCGCCCATCACAAGTTGTGAAAAATGAGCGAAAATTGATGAGTGTGACTACAGCAGAAACATAAAGAGAGAAAGAGACGGAGGGAGGGGAAGGAGAGGTAGGTTTAGAGACTCAAAGAGTGGAAGCAGCAAGCAGGTTCCACTAAAGGCATTCGAGAGAGAGAGCTATATTCCAACTTTTGAACACATTACATTGAAAAATGTATAAGTAGACGCAACGCCTCCAGCTTCGTGTGACGTCATCGCAGCCCACTACGTCAGAAGAAATAACTGGGCTACATGGGGCTTTCGTGTAGGAGAGATATTTATAAATGCGAAGAGGAGGGAAGGAGGGGGCGGCATCCTCGCAAGGGCAATGTGCCACTGTTTTTTACCAACTGTTACAAATCCATCAAATTTGTACATTTCTACACGTATCAATAATAAATGTATTATCATTTATTGTCATACATTGTTCGTTAAATTCGTGACAAAACTTAACAGAGTCTCGAATACAGAGCCTGTTAAAATAAGGATAACCCCATCTTTGTCCTTAACTGGTCTTTGACCCCCGCCAGTGACCCCCCTAGAGAGGCTGCTTGCGGGGGGTATATATTGTAATTGTAACTATCTGTATTGTACGATTGGCTATTATTGTGATAGTGAAAAGCTCTCCATATGAATAATGTATAATTCTTGAAGCATGTACCATCAATTATTATAATTGTAGGTTTGACTGCGAACGGTATTGATTGAAAATATGAATCTTAGCTACACGAAACGTGAGGTTTGACGTTTTTCTTTTCACACGGAATCATGAGAAAGCCGCGCCCCGTTCGATATCGGGTGTCAGGAGAGGACATATAGCTGGCAGCCAGTAGGCGACCGTCTACGAGTCAAGAAAAGAAATTTGCCTGGCAAAAGAATATAAATTGAGGGGTCCCCCCATATTCTATAATGGCAATATCAGAATACGAGTTACGATCGCCCGTCGCCATGGTTACGATAGAATCGAACCGAGAATAGAAAATGACGGTGCTCGCTTCTTCTGGGCCGTTAAATTTTGACCCGATGCGGGTGACGTATCCATCTCTTGATATCTCCGCGCCAGACCCAACTCGCAAAGATGCACTGCAGATTACGGGGTATTTCGAGACGCGTATATCCCAACATCAAACGTAACCTTTATCCATCATGTATGGGGCTGTGACACGTTGTAAGGCGCGTTGAAGAATTGTGGCCTACTGTTTTATAATGGTGTGTGAATTAGTTATTTAGTGTTATTATTATTGTATTATATTAAATATGGGTATACTGTATATATAGTTTTTTTGGAGAAATTCCACTGACTGGAATGAACATCACTACAGTGGATGCTCTACTCATCATCTTGCTTTAAGCAATGTATTTCCATTCGTACCACTCGTGTTAATTATATTACTTGCTTTTAGGATTTTTATATTTGATTTATTATTATTTTATTCCTATTTTATTAATAGTACGGCAATATATAAAAATAACATTTTTCACAAGTACACGAGTTCGAAATTGACAAGAACTCGCGCTGGGAATCGAACCAATGACCAAAGCACCAGTCAGTCTCAATACCTTCTGGGTTACGACGAGTCGTTCAAATACGAATAACTTCAAATATATGAGTAACAGTGTGAAAAAAGGCCCAAATCTCCGAATTTACATTACCCAATAGGTTAGCGAATTAATAGATTCAATTAATCAAAATAATCTTTAATATTGAACAAAAATGTCAGAAAAAAAGGAATCATCATATACACTATTTTTTGTGGAGGGGGAAACTGGGATCTATAACTTAAAAAAAAAGAATCGTAGGTTTAGAACATGTTCGGCAACATTTTTCGACAAAGGAAATTGTTGACGTACGGGTCACGGAAATTTTGACGCGCAGGGGGCACCCGAACCGACCCGACTTTTCGCATATCTGGTTCGCTTGAGTTCAAATCATGAATGACGCTTCGAGAGTGTCTGTGTGCTCAGTCGGACACTTTGCCTATTGCTCTGTGTTTGAGCGCGCCTACAAACGCTAATGCGAGTTGACGACACTTTTGTTGACGGAAGTGGACTTTCGGAAGAGAAAATCCTAATGTATCGTTTTTCAGACATATCAAATACCGGAGTCCCACATATCAGAAACAATATTTTATGGGCTGGACCTTTCGTATTTTGGACCAATGCAGGTCAAGCGTGTTTAATGACAAAGGAGCAAGGATTTTTGAACATATTTTCGTCAAGAGAAAAAAAGAAATATTTCATCCTAAACTATTCTTTCCCTATTCAGAAGATTGCGGTTCTAAAGATATTTTCTTATATACTGTTGTAGAATTTTTACGACCGTCTAGCCCAGTCGGTAATGCTTCCGACTGAGGTGCGGACGGTTCCGGGTTCGATTCCCGGCTAAAGGCTCGTTTATTCGTGCCTGGGATACTGGCGTCAACCCTGAGCTTGTCCAGAGACATTTCAAGGCTTACCGGTGAAGGCAGCCTGGCTATATCAGCTGAAATTCCCCTTCTCTTCCCTTATATATATATATATTTTTTATTGGAGTCGAAAAGTAAGTACAATACAGATGTACATTTACGTGTAAAGTCTAAGATTATCTTATAATTACGGTTATCTTAGAATTTATGATGTAAATAATTTTTCGTTTTTCAAAGCGATATGACTCACGGTTATCCATAAAAAATCAAGATGTTTTTATCTAGTTATTTACATGTGACATTGTATCTTCAGAATTCGCTCGCATGAGTGTTTCTTTAAATTTACGTTTAAAGCTAGATATCGTCTTCCTCCTTAATGGTCAAGGCGCTATCGTTTTAAATTGCTACCCAATACGGCTTATAAGACTTTATCTTATAACGAATTAGTGATTGGCGCCGTATATCACGAGCCCCCACCCCCAACCTCCCCGCGCCACACATTGAGGATCGTGGTTTTTGTGAAGGCCATCGCGGAAGATGGGTAGGAGATGTGTTTGCCAGCTCAGACAGTGACGACACGTTCTCAACATCCCAGATATGGTAATTCGCGCCACCGTGAGCGGGATCCGCAATCGGCGACGGGCGAACTGGATCAATACAATTGGCCTACTGAACACTGATCGAGGAACAATGCGCGAGCCCCACGCGCGCGAGTGAGATGCCGAAATGCCAAAACACACCACCCAAGACCTACATAGCAACAGATAGATGCGCGCATGAACGAGTTAGTCCAAGGTCGAAATCTCGCGTCGTCGCCGTCAGAGTCTTGCACAGAGATGGTGAGGGAAAACCAGCGAAAGAGAGAGAGAGAAAGAAGTTCTGTTGTCTTTTGGCGCGTTTGAGGACCGATATCTCTCTCTCTTCCCCGAGTTGCATCGCGTGTCGATGATAATGCGGGGAGAATGGGAGACCGGTTTGGTGGGAGAGGCCGCGTTCAACGGGAGTCGGGTTATCGACTGACGGGGTGCGATCGTCAGTCTCTTATGTGAATAGAGTTTTTGCATTCGGTGGGGCAGTTTTCTGGTGGTAGTAGTGAAACGTTTGGAGCTTGAATCTGACTGAAATGATGGGAGAGGATCTATTTTCTTTTTTTGTATAAATCACACTCACGTTTCAGTGTTTCTTGTCCAGTGTTTAAAAATGCACTATTAATTCAGACGTTTTACCGACTAAAATTCAGAGAATTTTCATATACGTTTGAGTTTTGTTATTTTTATGTGCACTGCACTTTTTCATTTCTAATTTCTTATGGCAATCTTTAGTGAATACACTAATGGATATTCTGTACCCCTCCTGTTCCCGACAATGTAAAAGAATGTTAATTATTTTGAAATTGTACCACGGGATCGAATAGACGAGAGCCCGCGACGGAAATCGAACTTCAGACCATTGCATCACTATCGGTCGAAATATCAATTAGGCTTGAGTTGTAATTTATCCCCAGGTGGGGCGAAATATGGCGATAGTTAACGATTCGATTGGCGATAGTCAAAAAAATATTATTTGTAACATCGATTGTCTTTCCGACTATCGCTCTTCTATACTGCAGCGGGCGAGCTAATTTTCTGTCCCATCACATATAGGTAGGTCATACGTGTGTGTACTAAGAATTGTTCAAAATACGGGTCAAAGGAAGGCAAGCTTTTTCCTGTCTCGAATGCAATATTATATTCCAAACCATATCTCCTCTTTTCCTGGCGATTCTTATGCGATTCTCTATGGATTTAACATTACAGCTGGCCCATTACACGTATTGGATATATAGTGAAACGCAATCTCATTTTGATTATGTGATTTCTGGTGACTACTGGCTATCATTTTACTCGGGCGTGTTCGTACTCATTCGAGATACAAAGTGGGGTGAACGCGAGCCCAATTCCAGTATAGCGCTCCCCTGTAAAAGCGATACTTTTGTCGCCGTCGCGTAGTTCTCCCCGCTAAACTTGTTAGCGATGGTCGGCATAATGGAGCCATGGAGCATTGATTTTGACGGTGACACACGTGCCGAACTGTCAATGCCCAGACGGAGGTTTCGCGTTTTAGAGACAGCCGGGCATCAATTCGAACGCGCTTGTGGGATTTGAATGACCGACGCGCCTCTTATCGAATGTATTACGAATTATTTTAAATTTGTCATTGCGATATAACAACAGCCTAGGCAAAATGGTGCACACGTTTAATAGATAAACAAAAAAGGAACAATATTTTTTTGTGTTATTTTTCGTTTCAAGAATTTTTTGTTTACGTTTAATAGAGTTCAATGAAATGGTATCATTTGCATTGATCTCCATTATCATTGTTCCGTTCTTTAATTTTATTTTAAATATTTTACATATTGGCTGTCGGATGCCTGCAGAGATAAATTTAAATTAGAGGAGGTATCGTTGTGTAGTGGATGTTGTTCCTGACATTATTGATCGTGATCGTGGGTTCGATTCCCGACCAAGATCTACAGAGTTTTTGGGGGGCGAAAAAGTAGTACCTGTCTTCCGAATGTGGGTAGAGTAGTTAAATACGAGTAGTTAAATTTTATTTTAAACCGATCAAAATTTCTATTTTTTTTTTGCAAAAAGAAGAAAAAAAAACATTGTAAACTCTTAAAGTTTTTAACTTGCATAATAAACGGATTATTGCTATTTTCATTTTTTATTAAACCCAAATTTCCATATTTTTGGTTTCATTAATTTATTTTTTTGAATGTGTAAGGGAATCCGTAAGACCCGTGTCAGGACACACTTATTTACCCGTTCAAGACAAGTTCTAGGAGCAAGAAAAAATCTAAATTGCCTGGTCGCCCCCTCTGGGGGTGAGCTTTGAGAACAACACGTTAGGTTAACCTCCGAAGATAGTCGAAAAAAATATAAAATTACTTATTTGCCAAACAATTTATAATTATAAATTTAAACGTATTCGAAAAATATACTTCGCCAATGACATTTCCATATTATACCATAGAAAATGTGATAGCGGTCGCGATTGTTTGGCGAGGTGCTATCGGTAAACAATATTCAAATTACGTCGCTGTGGTGATGATAAAACGACAGATATATTTTTAGTGGCATAACATTACTTAGTATTGGTCCCGCGTCGGTCGTTTAAAACTAACGGTTGGAATTTACAAGAATTTATTTGCCGAATCACTGCTTCGCGGTCGCGAATGCGAAAGGAGGGGGGTTGTTTGCCGGCGCAGCGTACGAAGTAAAAAGGGCAGAGACCCAATACGTGTGGCGCAACGACGTAGCGCGGAATGCAAAGCGAGAGATAAAAGGAAAAATCGATGTTCTTCCTAACGAAGTACTTCTGCGATAGTCCTCTCTCCCAGAATGATGATGGCGCTTGCTCATAATTATTGCCTATTGCCCGAACGGCAGTCAAGGCTGGTTCACATAGTCATATTTTGCGATGAAAAAATATATCCCACTCTAATTCACAACTTCTCAAATAGCTCAGTTAAATGAAAGAAGGAACTGATATCGCGATGATCCTTTTGATGATGAATGATGATTTTTTGATGCATTGATATCTAATGATGAATTTTTGATGCACTGATATCAAATGAGAAATTTTTGATGTATTGATATCAAATGAGGATTAATTAGCTACAACTTACCTAAGGATTATTGATAATTGAAAATAATTATGTATGGAAATATTATAATCATACTCACAGCTTTCGATTTCAATGGTGCATAGCTGCCTGTCCATTGGAAAATACTGTAGGTTCATAGGACATGATGCTGTAACCGTTAACCTGGAAGTACAAGAAAAAATTATCAAATATTAGTTAATAAATCATTTAAGTGTTTAAGATGCTGCCGCGTATACCGGTACTTAGCAACAAACAATAAATCAATCAATCATTAGCAACAATCAAGTGACATATCCGGCATTTGGAAACCGCTCCAGAGTGGAATTCGTGGCTTCAGTCATTTGGGACGGATTGATCAACTGTTGTCGTTACAGGTTATAATTTTCTATACAGAAAAAATTAATTTAATTCATTGATCGATTGCTGATGTTTACAACTAATTTCATTTTTATATTTAAAAAAAAAAGTAAGTAACACTAAACACATTATGTCACAATGACAAAAAATAGTAGAATAGTAGTGATTTTGATTTTATTGTTAAATTGTATTAAACATGTAAAACAAAATATGTCATCACCCCAAAAGAATAAATGGGGGAATTCACCCACCCCTTAGCTGCTTCGAAAAACTAGCTATGAGGCATAGCACCACAAGCAACGATGCCAGAGTTGTCAGTTGCTATCTACCGACTTCAACTTATTTGTTTGCTTCAGGCACCTTGTTTTTTTTCTTCGAATAATCAATGTTGTTCCAGGTTCTATGAAAAATTTGCAATTTATTCAAATACAAAAGACAGCTATCGGCTTTCATTTGTCACGGATCGCTGATTAGCTTCCTGCAAGCTCTCGTCGAAATGAGATTCACCAATGCCATTTTCGTGTGTATAACGTGGAGAAAAAAAGTAATTAAGAGTTGAACTGCCGTTTTTTCTCTTCTCTGTCGAACGTCATCTGCTTTTGTGACTCTGATCCTGAATACGTTCGGTTCCTTTTTTTTCCAATTTCAAAATACCAGTTGTTTACCGAGTGAGATACGACGATGGCGTATTCGCCTCGGCAAGGCATCATTTGCGGAGGTAATTGAATGTTCTGCGTGCCTTTTCGGCCCAGTCTAAATCTTAATTTGACTGCTGTAGCCGCGCCTGCCTTCGCTCAGTCGAAAATTGATTTTTTTTTCTTCTCTGCTGATCTAATATTGATAGAAAATAAATTGTAGCTATTGGGAAGTCCTGCGAGTCGGTTCATGCGAACGCAGTCATAGCTGGGTGTACATTCAACGTTTTTTTAAACTTTTAACATAGAATTACATAGCATGAAAAAATAATCTATGAATTAAATATGTAACCAAATGATAATTCAGTTGAATAAAAGTCAGCTAGCAAGGCACTTCTAGTGCACCAGCTTACAGTAGTCAACAACAAAAAAAAAAAGAAACAAACACACAGAAGCATGTTTCTTTAAAATAAATAATGAGAGATCCAGGACTGGACTGGATGTAATCAACGAACAAGAGCTGGCGAAACTCTAAGCATAAAGCATAAAAATAGAATTGACCTCCACGAAATATACAATGTGTCGTTATGTGAACGAAAAAAACCTTACCTTTCGTCACCGCTCGAACATTAAAAAAATTAGTAACTTAAATTCTCAATATACGTAAGTTACTATATTTTTTAAATGTTCGAGCGGTGACGTAAGGTAGGGTTTTTTTCCGTTCACATATTGTATATTTCGTGAAGGTCTGTTCTATTTTCATGCTTTATGCTTAGAGCTTCGTCAGCTCTTGTTCGTCGATTACATTCAGTCCTGTCCTGGATCTCTCATTATTTATTTTTCATACGAGACGAAAATTTTTGCCTTATGCTATCCTAGTTCACAGATGATGTTAAGGCTTGTGGTCATTCGTGGTAGGTAAATGTACATTTTGTGTTTATGTTTTTTTAAACCGTGACGACTAAATTTATGTGGCAAACTGTTCGACAAAAAACGGCTATTTTTTTCATGAGAATTTTATGCAAATAAAACACATGATTTAGGTCTTAATTAACTGCTTCTTGTGACGTTTTCTGGATTTCATACATTCTTTTATTAGCGAGACGTAGATCTAAATTGCGTTTTTCATTTTCTTGAATTTGCCATATTTTACTTGATTTTTTTTCGCAGTTTACCTACCGTACACAAGTTCTAGTGTTTTTAGGATATGTTGAGTAACGGTTTTTATGCTGCTGAGTAGCGTTACCAGATTCAAGATAATTAGACCACATTCTTATCGAAGTTCGAAAATGCAAATTTCGTAGCACTGTTTATACAGATGTATAAGGACGTCAGTGTGGATTAACCTGATGAGCAGTTCGGTATAAAAAATGTACTAGTCGTAAAATGTGCGAATAACCTGCAAATGTAGACATGAAAATGGCGCGCAGTATAGATGTAAAGGGGTAGGACATGTATTTTTTAGCAAACTGGCTTCCATATATTTCTAAACCGGGTATATATACGTTTGTGTACTTTCTCGTTTATGGGCGGCTCGAAAGACAGAAATGTATTCGGGAAAAGAGTAATTTCCGACCGAAGAAATGTTTTTTGATGACGCAAGTTTTCATTGATTGGCCTACAACGGGAGCCAATCCGCGTTCGTCGTCGCTTTACGGGTTTTCTAGAGGAGCTGAGTGGGTGAGTGAGGGGGAAAGCTATAGTCGATCTAAACATTTTTCTTGATTTATTTAAATTTTAGTTCGGCGACTTCCTTTTAATTTTTGGCGGCGCTCCAAAATAAATGAAAAAGGAACTACGCTCAGCAATTTGAGCGAATATATAAATCAGTCTGTAGTGGCTTCAACCTCTTACATTTTTAGAGATAGCGAGGTCCTAGTTATAAACTACCGCATATTGGGGAAGGGGAGAAATCGGCAGTCCAACTATGCAAAAAAAAATTAAGGACCTGTACAAACATATCAAGCAAAAAACCGGACCCAGCGAATATGATTATGGCAAAATGCTAGTACCAAAAATGCATTAAATAACGTTTATGACAATCAAATATGTTTTAATTGTATGAAATATAATTTTATGAAAAATTATGATGATAGGAAAATATAATATCCGAAACTACAGTTGACTACAATTACAGTAAATTGCACTTCGACAATTAGTTATACTCGTTCAATATCGTGAATTTGTATACAAATAAGTATACAAATCAGAAGTCACTGCTAAGAAGGTTATCATGATTCTTGATTGAATATCTTGATTTAACATCTTGATTCTTGATTTGTATACATGTATTACATTTGGGTTTTAAATTTCCCTTTTTATTTGCGTTAAATTCTGAATAGATTTTCTCTCTCATCAGTAAGAAATCCGATGACCTCGAATAGCTATTCCAAAATTCCAGATTTCTCAGTGGGTATGGAAACATCCTACGAAGCCGACGTCTCTGGTTCGATTCCCGGCGCAGGTTTTCGTTTATTCGTTAGTCTGGGGTACTGGCGTCACCCCGGAGTTTCCATTATGAAGTCCAGAGCTTAGGGTGGATTCTGCAGCCTGGCTATTCCAGCTGCCATTCCTCATCCCTTCCCTTCCCTGCCCCTCGCTCATTTCCATAGAGACATGATGGTGCAGTAATCCTGTAGTGCACTAGGCGCTACGGTGATTTAAAAAAAAAGTTATCATTATCTGCATGTGCAAACATAAAAATGTGAATTGTGTTGTTATTCATTCATTTTCATAATTAGATTACTTTGTCAAGCGCATTTTTGAAATATGATTTTTGCCTTTGCGATATGAAAAATTGCATTGTCTAAACAGGAAAGTAAAGTGATGCATAATTTAATTCATAGACTTACAACTCGTTAAAAAAATGGACAATTATATAAGGATAACATTTGAGGTAAACATGTAGAGATGCATTGCTACGTCGAAAGCAGACCTATCCACGCTGAAGCAGCTCAATTCGAGTCGACACTCATCAAAAGATAATGACGATTCCAAAAACGTTTGGTGACTCCATTATTTAGGTCAACCAATCGGTTTGTCAGGTGCATACTCCTGAGACCAACTGCCTACATACATGTACACTGAGTGACCACTCTGTTCCATGCGATAAAATGACCTATCACTTAGTGACTCCATTATTCAGGTGTATCTGATGCGCGAATACCTAACACTACTCTATACCTGCGCAGCTAGCGTTATTACTTTTTGTTCAATTTCGTTAGCCTCTGAACACGCAGTACAAACTGAAAAGTGTCGTCTCCTCTTTCCCGTAATGAATTTTTATTTGAAGTCGGTGTTTTTTTTTCATCCTTTCGTCCAACTTACTAACAACCTTTATCCTCTCATTTATCGATCGGTTTCTCCATCTCCAACACAACCACTCCTCCACTACAAAAAAAACCTTTGTATAGTTTCATTTCGCCGCCGTGTATACTGTAAAGTGCAAAGACTGTAAGCCCGCGCATGGGGGCTTAGACGTGTCAACAATTTCTTCCGATTAGTGGATGGCGTACAGCGGCACCAAAGCAAGCGAGCGATCCCAAAGCAAACTTAATACCTGCGCAAACAAAACTGGGGGAAATCAAACTCGATGAATCTCATCGATGTTGACACGACGGTCTTAAGACTGAGAAAGAGAGAAAAAGAGAGAGTGAGAGAGAGAGCTAGAAAAGGAGTCTGTTTTCTTTATACATGCCACGGAAATTACAAGTTGTGTTTTGTTCGCCTTTGTTCTACCAGGAAAACAAAATGGTTGTTAGCAGTAAACTATGATGCAGATCAGAAGAAAATGTCTCCATTGGGTGAATAGAGACGTTTTCTTCAGTAGCGTTCAGCATACAAAAGTCAAAATAAAAATGAGGACAGTCATTCTATGTTCATTACGGAGTTATTATATTGAAGCTATGTTCTTCACAAACATAGAAAATCGCAATGTTGGGGAGAAACTTCCGGAAAAAGGACGTTCCTTTCATTTTTGAGTAACTTTGTAACGGTTTAGTTACTTTTTAAGTTACGTTACAATCAATTTTTTTCTCTTGGAGTTTTTTTTTTTGGTCACAGTGGGTACATTTTTTTATAAATTACGTAAAAACTTGTAGGTGCGCTCGCTTCGTTCTGTACGCTGAAGAACACCTGCTTTTTGAGAAAATATTTGTGCAAGTTGTCATGTCATTCTTTTTGTTAAGTGTCCAAAGCTCCATATGTCAAAAATACAGTACGGTAAATACGGTATGTAACAATAAGCTGTCGTATTCTAGAGCAAACAACTCGCTACGCGCGTGCCTGTGCGAGTGTACTCGTGTGTGAAGCTAGTCCGTGACGTTATGCCATCTGTGACTAAAATTGACAACTATGACGTACGTCTCGAAATTAAGTTTGTGTGTTCTTACTGTAGATCCCGTGGAATATATCGGAGATGAACATTTTATGGTGCAATGATTACGTCAAATTTTACTTGCAAATCGATAGTAAGATTTCTGTTCGATAAAATATCGTTTCCCTTTTATGTCGATGAGAAGACATTGCTTTACAGTATACTCGTATCTCATCTTTAAACGTTTCGCTCCAGATACGTTAACTGTTAAAGACAAGATATTGTGTCTTAATATTAGACATCGAAATTGCAGTGTAGACTTCGCGAAAGACACAGAAAAATCTTGCAAGGCCATTTCGTTCTTGCATACACGACACACGCAAACACGTCACGCAGCCGATGCACTATTTATATTATCAATGCAAACGCTAAACTAATTGGTAATCCATTTTTAAAATAACAGGAAAAGACGCCAGCCGCAATGCGCGCGGACTGGTGCTGGTTCAGGATGTAGGTTGATGTGAAATCAATTTCGTGAGGGGCAGGACGCTGGCGCGCGGGCACAAGCGCGTGCGCCACGGTTCTAACCAATGCCGTTGCGCTCTGCACGGTCGGCAAATCGATAAAAAACAAATCACGGAAATGCTTCGAGGATCACTTGATGGGCCATCCTATTGATTTCCTGTGCCATCCGAACTGTGCTGGCTACCTCACGGTGCGCTTTCGTTCGTGCATCGAGGCTTGTAGTGAAAACTTGTTTGTTTCTACGGACATGCGTTTTGAGAGCAACCTTTTACCAAAAAGGTTTTCCTGCTCACTGAATTATATAATTATATTTTTTTAAAATCCAATCATTACTAAAATTATATATTGAAAAGAATATGTTAAGGCTCATGCTTGCGATCAATTTATATATTTTATTTATCATCTGAAATTACCGTTTAGTTTTATGGGTGTCACATATTTATGAATAACACAAAGATATGGATAATATAATGAATTAGCATCTTTAAAAGTTTGAAATGATTTTTTTCAACGGTAATTAATAAGGTCAGGTGCGCCCAATAGGTTATGCGGCAAGTAGTTAGACCGCCTGATGTGTGGTGAGATTGAAGTGGAATAGATTCATGTGCTAGATGGTTGATAATGATAGTTAATACTTTTTCAATTTTAGAAATAAGCATTTTTTAAAAACTTCCAGTGTGATCAGATAAAATTCCGCCCAATAGGAAGCTAACATTGTATGTTTTTTCGTTAATCCCTTAATAGCAAAAAATAACACGTTGTTGTATTTTTTTTAAGATTACCTAATATAAAATTTGCGTTTGTTGATCTTCGTTTTTCCAGGCTTAGGATTTTTTTACGAATTATGTAACCGAACAAATAAGCGTGCTCGTATATGTCTTAACAAACGAAAGAAGCTTTGAAGAAGAAGAAAAAAATGTGGGCGCTCGTTTCGTCTCTTTTGTTATTTCTTAAGGAAATCGTGTTGACTTTCCAAAGTCTGACGTTGCCGCTTATAAATATAAGATATATCGCCTGTAGCTTGTTCCAAATCTTCTTTAAAGTACTGCCCGGCCCAACGCTATAAAATTCATGAAGCTTGTCGGCAATAAACTACCGGCAAAGCATTCGGGTCACTGCATCGAACTTTATGGGACCGCTCCATGCCAGCCGCATCAAGCCCCCCATACAGCTCAGGCTATATAGGCGCCAAAGATCAAACGTTATAGAGAAAATAAATCGAAAGTGGCGGCACTAGTGGCGGACGGCAATTCGGGATTGGCAGTGGTATGCGCTGCGGTGGCATTAAGTACGGCTATCAAATAACGGGTATAAATTGATAAATTATGCTGTTGAAATGGTGAGGATTTTGGAAGGATTGCACTAAAAGCGTTTAACTCGAATTAAGACTTCGATTTTGGTATTTGATATACATTGGAAGCTTAGAATTACATTTCTGGGACGCATTTACTCGCTGCTGGTTTTGTTATCGTATTTTGACATACTTTGTGTTTATAGTTTTCTATTCTGGTTACCAGCATGAAACATATTGTCGTGATGCGAACTGCCTAACCAGAACATCAGACATATTTATGAATGTTGTTTACATACACTAGATGGAATTGAATACGACTTTTGTGGGCTCTGCGAATAGCTCTACCATTTGGTAGAAAGTTGGGAGTTTGGCATTCTTGTGAACATCCCTGAACATTACCGTGATTGCAATAAATTATTTTCACATTTTTTCCCTGTTAAATTGTCATTAAGCATTAAATAATTTCAAATTTTATTTTATCTAATTATATTAACAACATACTCTATGTGAATTTACAAAAAAATGCAGATAAGTGTTTTACAGCATTTCTATTATTCCATTATTCCTGTTATGAATTGTTCGTAAATTTTATTTCCACATCAAATGGTGTTACAACTTAAATACCTGTACCGGGTGGAGCTAACAACACCCTTTACGAAAAGCTCCCCCGACATAGGGTCGTGTATGGCACCTTTGCTATACAATTTAACAACGTCCGGGCTGAATAGTGCATCATTTATCACTGCATGCAGATGAACGAAACGAGATACTATGCGGGACAGTTGATCGTTAAAAATACAATTTTGACTAATAATTAATGAGAAATCAATTATTATTGGTAATAAATAATTATTAGAGACAGAAACCAACTAATACTGGTAATTAATTATTATATAATTTTAGGAGAATTCCTCATTTTCTCCTGCCGCGATAGCCGATGATTTAAATTTTATAATTTATTCGACAAGCTTGTTTAAAAATAAATATTGTGCTAACCCCGCAAAATACAAATATTCAAGGTTTCGTCAATCTATTCGCATATTTTGTTTACTTATTTCCAATACTGCAGTGGAAGCAAAACAGAAGATTTTGTACCATTCGTGTTGCTAGGACAATAATTGAGTAGAAAAATGTTACCGGGATTGAACCCGGGTCCGCCGTACAGTAGTCGGGTGCAACACCGATGATCTATAATGAGTCTCATCTGCTATAACAGCCTGTATATACCTTTAAATGGAGATCACGTTGTGGAGCGATTTATCGCTACAAAGCTGCAGCCGAACGACCTATTCTATTTACCCTAGCGTTCATACAACTCCCAATAATTCCTCGCCATCTCGCTCGCACGCGCCCGTGTTTTAAAACGGACGGCCAATGCAACTGTTATCATAAGGCAGACTCGATGTTTACAGTGCAGAGTGTATATTGTGCAAATAAACATTGGTAGCGGGAAGCGTAGTCGGGAATAGGTCTCTCTGAGAGTCTACGGGGAATGGCGTGGCGCAGGACAGCAGTCGACAGGAACGAATTTACTGCACTGTGCCGCCGCCCCGGCCGTCGTCCAACGGGGAATAAGAGGGCGTTCTCGTAGGCTCGATTTCAGTCACCGAAAACTACCCTCTTAAAGTGGTTCTATAATCAGTCTGGCGGGTGGGAGGAAGGGGGAGGGGGAGTCATTCCGTCAAACCGCGCACTGCGTCGTATAAATTCCATGACGTAGCTGCCTATAGATCGCCTCCGAAGGCCCGGTATCCAATCAGATTGAGATGGATTTTAAAGCGAAGGCCACTGCAAATTACGCATCATTCCCCCCACACACACAAACACACACTATTACCCACTTCACCACGTATTGCCGGAATGCAACGGCGCGGCGATTTTCTCATATAAATCAAAATATGGCGTCGCTCTTTTTTTGTAATAATTACAAATATTTGACAATATTTGGCAGTTTGGGACAGAAAAATTTAAATATCGACCGCTACAGCTTAGGGCCTAAGCGAATGATTGAAAAATGTCTCAGAACTTCGACGGGTTAGGTCAACTTAAGTTCAAAACGACTGGGAAATAGGATCCGATGCAGTGCCGAATTTACAAGAGAGTTAACCAGACTCTGTTCTTCTTCCCCTTTGGCATTGCACCACAACCTGTTTCCTTGTCAATTTTAGTAATATTTACCCAAAGCCATGGTATAAATACTGGCCCCTCACATAAGAAGTACAAAATCTCCTGTTATGATGTTCGTTACGGTGGTTGGGCTGGTCGTCGCAGTTCAGGCGGTACAACAATCGTCCGTGGCATGGCGATCCCGGGTTCGATTCCTGGCACGGTTTCTCGTTTATTCGATCCCAGGGTACTGGGGAAAATGTCCTTTTCCCCAAATGATCTAGCATTTAGTACGTAATTACATGTGGTGATATTTACTACGATGACAGACAGTTGCTGATTGTCAAAAGTAATCAAGAAAAATAACAAGCATGAAAAAGTTGCCCTCCTAGGAATCGTTTTGACAAATTCGCATTGGGTATCGTATTCGGTACATTTAAAACGACGTGTTGTCTCAAGAGGATGAAAAGTAGATCCAAATGCGCATGTACTCGATCCGTATGTCAGATGTTAGGCCCTAGTACGATCCGTTGGATATCTTGCTCATGACTATTGATGGCCTGCGTGGTCATCGGATCGAATCCCCAATAACGCAATAATCCATGTTAGATTTTATTTTTTTGCCAGCGATCGAGTAAGGCGTCCAAATGTACGAATGCATAATCTATTCTACAGTATCTATAAAGAAAAAACGTATGCAGCGGGGAATTTGAAACTGGAGACGTTTCGGTTCGCATTTCCCTTTTATGTGACATGTGGTGAAACCAAGTCGAAAACGTAGGTTGGTCTGTCTTTGCCAAATGGATGTTTCACCACTTGTTCGATGTTCAACGTACTGTAGTTACCAATGCATAAGGCGGTATTTCACTAGGCGAATAATCGCGGCGAATGCAGCTGAAGCGCGCAAATTGCAGCAAGAGTACAGCA